>BQNB010005200.1:0-83105 GCA_026074375.1 Tanacetum coccineum | reverse complement strand
TTAATCCGATTAAACGTAGGTTTGTTTATTTTAGTGCAATGAGTGCTTATCTCGAGGCGGCATATCATTTCAAGATTTAGGCGGTACTTCTTCCTAAAACCTAGACACGTAGAACTCGTATTTAGGTTTTCTATTTATAGTGTCTGGAATATGATCAAGCACACCTAAAACTCATATTTAGGTTTTCTATTTATAGTGTCAGGAATTCCTTTGATACACCATATTGGTTGAGGTCAATACAACGTATTAGCAGTTTCTTAGAGTAGGGACCACGTTCAATATCTTCCCGAATATTTAATTACTATATCTTGGATACGGCGTATTAGAGATCCTAGACACGGCGTATAGGTCTTCGTGGTTTCTTGTGAAGTGTAGGCACATATACGCCGTATCTTCCTAGATGGATACGGCGTATTGGTTATCAGAATAGTATTCTTCAGATTTTTTTGTTTAAGCTCCAAAATGCGTGTCTTTTTGCTAATCTTCACAAAGTACTCCATAATTACTAAAAATCTCAAATATAAACGATTAAGTGCCAATTCTTGCAATAATTATATAAAATGGGTAAGAAACATGGGATAAATGATGCTATAAAAGTGACGTTATTTGATGTCATTATAGGTCATTTTACGTCAATAAACTAAAAACTATTTACTTTGAACGTTTACGTGTTTACTTTTAATTATAACCATTAAGTTAAATCGCATAAACTATAAATCAACTTTAAACGTAAACTAGCATCAAACAAATATAAATTTACATCAAATACATGTTCTATGATTTTTAGGAATATAGTTTATAATTATTCATTTACATTTACGATTTTTTAACGTAAAACGCTTACGTTTTGCATTTTGGCGTTTGCATGCTTGCACAACGTACCCAATACCCCCACTATACTCATTTATACACTATAAAACTTTATATACATTCAAAATTCAAATAATTATCCCTGTCTAGTCTTGTACAATAGGCAACCTATAATGTGTAACTCCAACATTTGTTTTCAAGATTTGAAAGTCCACGTTTCCATAATTATCCTTGCATTGAACCAAGTAAATTTAGTCACATGTAAATCCTTTCTCTTCTTCATAAGTAGACGAGCTCAACAACCTATCTATGGCCATCCTGTCTTCATATAAGTCAAGCAAAACATCCACAATATGTCAGTCAATATCTCCATATCCTTATTACAAAGTAACATTATTCCTAATAATGTACATTCGCAACGTTAATATCAAAACGTGCTTAAACCGATATCGTAAATACCCTCAAAACCCTAAATTCCATGAAAGATTAATATCTAAAGTGAATATACAAGCTACTAAAGCATATATACAAGTAATATAACATCTCATTTGAAATATAAACTCCCTCTAAGTTAAGTACAAGGTCTTATAAAGCACAAATGGTACAAATCATGAAGCAGGAACTCCAAAATAGCCGTTTTACCTCTGTTATCATTATTACAAGGTACATTATTCCTAAAAGGTACCATTTGCAACATCATATCAAAACGGGCTTTAAACCATTATCGGATGCCCTAAACCCTAATCTTATGGAAGGGTTAACCCCTAAAGTGAATGCACAAGCTACTAAATCATATTTACAAGCAATATAAGATCTCATTTGAAATATAAAATCCCTTCAACTCAAAGTACAAATCTCTAAAAGCTCAATATACAAGTCATTAAGCATGATTTCTAAAATAGCCATTTTACCTCCGTTTTCATTCAATTCTTCTTCCACTCACACCACCTCCCTGACACCCACCACCCGGTTAATATGTTTGTTATGGTTTTTAGTTAGCTATGTATAGCCCAATGCACCACCAAAGGTTTCCTATTGCCACTTATGTACAAGCTACTACACTTAATATACAATGTGTAAACCCTAATTATTATATTCATAATCTTTCATACACATTTGTACTCTTAAAACTCTAATTCAAAACTCAGAAACCCTAACCCGAGCTAAATACTACACTATAACTCGTTTCTTTGTTTTTATCCATTGTAAACTTAAAACAATACTTAAATAAGTTATAAGAACATAAATTACAACATCCTCAATCATATTCCATTATCATTTCATCATTCTACTTCAATTATACAAGAAACAAATCCAGAAAACCCTAAGCATGCCCTAATCAAACTTGTGACATCATTTCTTCAATTCTAACCCATTTTAACCCAAACCAATTGCTAATATTTGCTAATACTTCCTATATCAGACCTTGGCTACATATATTATCTATCCTTAATCAAGTACACATGAAATAAAAGCTTGAAAACTTGTGAAAACCATGCCGAGTCCAAAATAGACCCGCACCCTATTTTTGGCTTCTTTAATCCATTTTAGCCCTAACCATGTGTAAGGTACTTGTATAAACTCCTTCTAGAATCCATCAAGCAACTTATTCACCTACTTAGACCATCCCATGGTCAAATATGAGAGCACATGGCCTCTCTTTTGGCTTACTTCAGCCGCGGCAGCAAGAAAGGCAACCAACTCATCAAAGCTAGTTCATAGACCTTCCACACTTCATATTCTAGCTTATACACATCATACCCTAGCTCTTCTATGTGTCAAGATCAGATTATAAGTTTTGCTTGCTCACCACTCTTGAAAATGGGTATAAATAGGGCCCTAACTCCTTCATTCCAATTTGCACCACATCTCTTCTTTCTCAAACCCATAAGGCAGCAATCCTTTGCTCCCATATGATCCTAGGATCATTAAAGAAGTTCAAGAAGCGAAGCCCTGAAGAATTGAAGCCCCGGAGTAAAGATACAAGGTGTACGAGTGGAAATACTACCCGAAACGACCCATTTCCACCATTTTTGATCATTGAAGCTCAAACCCAGGTTCTATCAACTTCATATCTGCTTATGTAACGTTATAATGTTCATATGATCTTGTTAAAATCATAATATAAAGTTTTGAACTCAAAAACCTAAGTGTTATGCCTTTTTGATCCAAAACTGTACACCCGAAACCCTAATTTCGCGTTTTTCTTAAAACTAAATGTTATAATGGTTAAATATTGTTATAATCTATCCTAGCATGCTTAACCAATGTTAAAATAACCACTTTATTGATTGACCCGTTTTGCTTCCTAGCTTAACGAATCGTTATTTTAAACTTGTGTTGCGTTAAAACTTCATATTTTAGTTTATTATAACTTATAAATGTCTATTGAAATGTTAAACTAAGCTTGCATGGCAATTTGNTATGGTCCATATACACCTACAATGTAGCAAATAAGTCATGCATCCTTTGTTTAAACCTCCCCCAGCCGATTAATGCAAAGAAAAAGATAACAAATATCTCATCCTAAATTAACTCCTTTTATCCGACGAGTCCTTTTTACAAAACCCAAATGACCTTGTGATATACTGGCTGCCTACAACTCTTTTTCCTCCCCACGAAATCAACAGTATACACCTTTTTGTTCATGTACAAATATGCTTACTCAATATGCTGTTACATACACTTGTGAGCATTCATTTGACTAGTCTTCATACCCTCTTATTCAATTATAAGAAGAACATTAGCTGAGTTAGTGTATCACAAACTCACAGCAACTCAAAAATCATAACTCTCATATGTTTCTTTCTCTTGTTCTCTGAATTCGCATACACAACACACACAAACCTCACACCATCACTTTTACATAAACCCTAAACCTTATTCTTCACTTGTGGGTTCTCTATTTGATCAAACTTCCAGCGAGCAAGAAGAATTAACGAGTTGGTTTTAGTGCGAAATTAGGGTTTCCTTTGGTTTTGAAACTATGGTTTCGGTTGGGTTCAAGCAATAACCAAAGTCTCCTCAACTTTTGTGAGTCCCACATCCTTACTACTCTTGTTTATGTATGCAAATTTTCATGTCATAGATGCGTGCTTGAAACCGTTTAAAAATAAAATCTATTTTTTTGTTGTTTTAGAATATAGATCGAACGTTTAATGAAACCCATAAAACACATTAGGTAATCTATAAAGCATAGCGTATGTCATATAAATCCATGTATTAGACCCTCTTTGAAAAGTTAATATATACTTGTTAAGGTTTGGTCAAGGGTAAAAGCAAAACGTGACTTTTCATTTACTTGTATGAGTCGAACAAACATAAGGAACCTATAACACAACCCTAAGTAGGTGAAGTGGCTAATAAAAACTTGAACCATAGTATGCGGATATGGTAGACTTAGAATCTTAGTCCATCAGTAGCATAAACGCAATTGTTAGAAAAAGAAAAGAAAGACACATATTATGTACTTGTAAAACGCAGCCAACTATGTTACTTTTAGCATGTTGCTCGACCCCTTAAACATGAAGCATATAAAACGACTTAATTATTTTCAAAAATAGGACATATGACCAGTTTTTTGCCCCTAGAATCACCAAATTTCTCCAAATAACGAAGGAGTTAGAGAGTCTTAAAGTAGTGGGCAGAAACTGCCATACTTTTCTCACTGTTTTAACACAACCAGCGTAAGGATCCTCTTGAATTATTGCGACACACTTACCCACTGTTAAAACGAACCAAAGGCCAGTATATGAAGTCTAACATACCCTCTTTAATTAGAAAGAAAAACCAACCAATTTTGTTTAGAAATGAGTTCGAAATTTGCAAGGGAAACAGACTGTTTTACCAAAGGTGTCGACATTTAGTCGAACACCTGGTGTGCGTGAGTCATATCATGAACGAGTGTATAATGACCTTTAGCCTCATTTTTGATCCTTTTAGCGACCCCAACCCACTAAACTATTAAAAGGCAAACGTAAACCAACCAACCTAGTTTACAAATGTGTCCTTGTTCCGCCCTAAGGTTAAGTATCGAGGCCATAAACTAAGACCAAAAACCTGCCCTCGTCATCAGCGCATGCTGAAAATAAAAGTCCACATTCATTTTCTAAGTATAAATCGGCCTTGCGACCCACACATGTTTAGCCTCATTTTTAACACGTTAAACGACCTTTTTAAACAAAACTTAAAAGACGAACATTGTAGACGACCCAACTGAGATTTCAAATATGCTTTTAGTTTTCAATGTCGCCAACTAACGAGCCTGTAATTTAATTATAAAACTCCAAGACGACTCATGTTAAAACTTAGTAATATATACGCTAAACTCCAATAGAAAACGTGAAGGTTTCAACTAATTATTTAACGCACTTAGAGACCAAACCAAAGGCCGATCTAAACTAACATTTTAAAGTATGAGTGACCTAGTTTCTTAAAATGTCCGAAGTCGTAAATTATATACTTATATTTTAGCTGCGTTGACCCAATAAAGTTGACTATTTTAAGAACAAGAAATTGTTTCTAAACGTCATCATGTTAAATAAAGTTCAAGCACACACTAGGGACAGAATGCAAGTATTTATATTATTATTTTTCCGTTTAGTGAATATGTATTATTTATTCATAGGTTGCGGATAAAGCCTTTTACCTCGTTTTTCGTGCCACTACCTTGCTTCTACGATATCATTACTTGTTGTGAGTTTATAGTCCCTACTTTTATACTTTTCTATCATTTATCAAATCTTAGGGATGAGATCATGTTTGTTTTACAAACTGGATGCAAGTACATTTTAAATTCAAATATTACGAGTTTGCCTAAGTAGCTATAACCCACTATGCCCATCATCATGAATTGTTAATTGCATAGATGTAATTATTAATTGCATTATGTGAGTACGAATGTTATGAATAGATCTATTTAGGATTAACATCCCCGTTCGGGCAAGTAGCACTTGCTAGTTTACCGGTTTGCCAGAAACAACGAATGTATACCATTTGGAGTGATAGAATTTTACGGGTTAAACATCTACATTGGGCAAAGTCATTTATGTGTATTTGATATACATACATTGTTTAGCTTTGGTGTCATGAGCTTAGTGCATTTCGTAATACATTTTTGTGATATTGTATTCGTTACTTTATTGCAGGAAAATCTTGCTATCCGTTTCATTAAATTTATAAATCTATAAATTCACCAACATTATTGTTGACAATTTAAACATGTTTTCTCATGTCAATAAGGTGCAAGTCAATGGATACATTGGATGGTCGTCATTTGAAGTCATATTATCATAAAGATTTACATGCATTACATTTTGGGTTATTGTTATGTTGTGAAATCTTTATTTATCTAAGTTAAACAAATTAAGCCAATGGGCATTTGTAAAGAACCATTTATTAAATTCAATGTATCAGTTTTTAAATGACCCTTATAATGGTCGTTCTCATATCGTGTGCTAACGATCTATGAAGTAATACCCCTGGAACATCATATTCCGCAGTGGCCCATTTTGAGGGTGTTACAGATTGGTATCAGAGCCAAGGTTATAGAGAAACAGGTCAAACATTTTTACTTGGTCTATAACCGTTTTCAAACATTGTGTCATTCAAAAGTTTTCAAAGGGACATACATACATTACTTATTTGCATTTAGTATACATGCTTACATGTCATACTCCATTTTAGCATTAGTCGGTTATACTAAGTGCTTGCATATGTTATATACATGTTACATACATGCAAACGAGTAGTGTTGCAGCTAGTTTGCATTTAGTATACATGCTTACATGTCATACTCCATTTTAGCATTAGTCGGTTATACTAAGTGCTTGCATATGTTATATACATGTTAATATTTCATTACGTATATTACTGATGGTATTATTTAATATACTTATACAAGTTTATATTATGATTACAGATTTGCCATGTCTTTAGACAACGCTTCATCCACTGTTACCTATACGTTCGTTTCTTCCGATTCAAACGGACCATCATCATAGGGTATTCCACTCGTGAATGCTGGCGAGATTCCAAATATGGACCCGTACGAGAAGGTTGCCCAACAACGGCAGGCACATCTACTATCACCTGCCTATGTACCTAACCCTATAGAGTTGGATGAGCATGACTAGTATATGTTCCGGAGCCAGAACCCCTAGAGTACCATGCATCATCAGATGATGACATGCAGGTCGAGGATCAGCCTTATGCTGATGATGCTTCACTGACCGTTGAGTCACCTGGATACATTGCTGACTCAGATTTGATAGAGGATGATACTGATGCAGATTCTATTGATTATCCAGATGAGCCCAAGGATGGCGAGGAGGATAATGATGAGGATCCCGAGGAGGATCCTAGTGAGGAGCATGAGCCCGAGGATGACGAAGATGATGATGATACAGATGACGAGGATGAGGAGCCCACTGAGGATGAGGAGGAGGAGGAGCACCTGGCTCCGGCTGATTCTTTTGTAGTACCTATTGTTCACCCTGTTCCCTCAGCTGGGGATACAGAGGTATTTGAGACTGATGAGTCTGCACCTACACCTAGATCACCTCAGACTAGGGTCCTTTTTCTCAGACATATCTCTGTAAGACACGGAAGACTGTCCGACTTGAGCCACCTATGTCAGCATCCATAGAGGCACGCATTGTTGAGCATGTTGCCGCACCTATACCACCCACCAACCCTACCTATGATCAGGCACCATTGGGTCATAGGGCAGCCATGATCCGTATGAGAGATGACATCCCCGAGGAGGACATGCCACCTCAAAGGAGATTTGTACTTACTACTCCCCCACCTGGGTGTGATGTAGTAGAGAGTTCTACTGTTGTTGCTGCTAGAGCACCTAGAGGTCAGTATGATTTTGTTGATGCTATTGAGACCGGACAGGGTTTGATTCGTAGTCCTGGTCATGATACCCGGACTATTGCTAGAGCTGCTGACAGAGTAGAGGATGTTGGTTATGTTAGAGCTTTACAGACTTCTAAGCATAGGATGATGACTTCCATTGAGGAAGTTAATTTGAGGGTCAGCTACCAGGCACAGGTTCGCCGGCAAAAGAGTGAGATTTTATATACACAACTTCATGATGCTCGGACTGACCGCAGAAACATTAGGCTCTAGATTGATGTAGTGAGAGGTCAGAGAACTGCATATGAGACAGAGTTGCATGAGGTACGCTAGGCTTACCTTAGTTCTGAGGCTCGGAACAGGGCCTTATTGGCGCAACTTGAGACACTGAAGACTCACATGAGTTGTTTGGAGTGGCAGCGCCAGAGAACTGAGGATGATGCAGTCAGACAGATCATGTGTACTCAGGTGCTAGAGGCTAGAGCTCGGATTGATACGGTGGAGGACACCGATAGTAGCTGTTAGTTGTACTTTTCATTTCTAGCTATCTTGTATGGTCTATTAAGCTTTATGGGTAACTCCCAGCTAATGAACTTTAGGACATATTTCCATTTTCTGTACTAAGATCATTTGTGGTCATTTTGTATCCAAACAAATCATGTATGATTCGACATTATGTTATGAAATGTTGATGTTTTATGTTATAATTGACATCATGTGTTATTTATTCATTCTCCATTGTGTTGTGGTGTAGTTATTATTATCATATCTATTTTTATCAACATTGTGATTATATCTTACGTACATTGTATTCTTGTGATTATTAGAATCATGCTTGTAACAAGACAAGGAGAAAACGACGCCATGACTCCAGAATCCATTCAAGCTATGATCGATCGGGCAATCCAAAGAAATTCTACTCAGGATGACGGAAGCCAAAGTTCAGGAGGAGGAATCAGAAGGCCTGTGCAACCTGTACGTGTCTGTTCCTACCCCGACTTTGAGAAATGCCAACCCTTGAACTTCTAGGGAACCGAAGGCGTTGTTGGCTTGTCTCAATGGCTCAAAAAGATGGAATCAGTATTCCACATTAGCGGTTGTGCCGTTGAAAATCAAGTGAAGTTTGCTACCTGCACTCTGCTAGGTGCTGCACTAACCTGGTGGAATGGTCATGTGAGAACCTTAGGTCATGGTGTTGCCTATGCTATGACTTGGGGAGCTTTCAAGAAGAAATTAACGGAAAAATATTGTCCAAATGGTGAAATCAAGAAACTCAAAATTGAACCGTGGAATCTTAAGGTCAAGGGAAACGATGTTGTAGCTTACACTCAGCGTTTCCAAGAACTAGCCTTGATGTGCACCAAATTTCTTGCTGATGAAACCGCGAAGATTGACAAGTATATCGGTGGACTTCCCGATAACATTCATGGAAATGTCATGTCTGCAAGACCTAAGACTCTTGATTTTGCTATCGAGTTGGCCAAAGACTTGATGGATCAGAAGCTCCGCACTTATGCGGAAAGGCAGAATGAAAACAAGAGGAAGGCTGATGATTCGTCAAGAAACAATCACCAACAACAACCCCACAAGAAGCAAAATGTAGCTAGGGCATACACTGTCGGCCCTGGTGAAAAGAAGGCCTATACTGGAGACCTACCTTTGTGCACCAAGTGCAATTACCATCACACTGGACAATGTTCACCAGTGTAGTAAAATCAATAGGTATGGTCATGCTACCACTGATTACCGGGTCAACACCAACAACAACAATAAGAATCAAAAGGTTGGGGCATGTTATGAATGTGGTAACACCGGGCATATGAGAAGAGATTGTCCAAAATTGAAGAACCGTGGAAATGGCAACGGGAATGGTACAGCTCAAGGAAGAGCTTATGCTTTGGGAGGAAGAGATGCTAGCCCAGACTCTAACGTCATCCATCGGGTACTTCTTAAACAACCGGAATGCTAAGATTTTTGTTTGATACTGGTAGCGAGACAGAGCTTCGATCCTTCTAACTTTAGTGCATCAATTAGCATTACCCCCACTAATTAGAAATCATTATGACGTAGAATTAGCCGATGGTAAAATCATAGGAGTTAATACCATAATTCGAGGTTGTACTCTAAACTTCATGAATCATCCTTTCAACATCAATTTGATGCCTGTCCCACCCGGTAGTTTTGATGTCATTGTTGGGATGAATTGGTTGACAAAATATCATGGAGTGATCATCTGCTACGAGAAGATTGTACGTGTTCCTTTCGGAAAAGAAACGTTAATTTTTCAAGGTGATGGAAGCAACCTAAGCTGAATATCATTTCATGCTCTAAAGCATAAGAATATTTGTCAAAGGGATGTGATGTCTTTTTGGCACACATTACTATGAAGGAAGCCAAGGACGAGTCGGAGGAGAAGTGACTTGAGGACGTGCCAATCGTCAGAGACTTTCCTGAAGTTTTTCCTAAAGACTTGCCAGGTATTCCACCAGCTCGACAAGTAGAATTCTAAATTAATTTGGTACCAGGTGCTGCACCTGTAGCACGGGTGCCTTATCAATTGGCACCATCAGAAATGAAAGAACTGGCAAAACAACTTTAAGAACTATCCGACAAGGGATTTATAAGACCCAACTCTTCACCTTGGGGAGCTCCGATCTTGTTTGTCAAAAAGAAAGACGGATCATTTCGTATGTTCATCGATTATCAGGAACTAAACAAGCTAAAGGTGAAGAACCGTTATCTACTTCCAAGAATCAATGACTTGTTCCACCAACTTCAAGGGTCGAGTGTCTATTCGAAGATTGATTTATGATCAGGTTACCACCAGTTGAGAGTTCGCGAGGAAGATATTCTGAATACCACGTTTAGGTCGCGTTATGGCCATTATGAATTCCAAGTGATGCCTTTTAGGTTAACAAACACACCCGCTGTATTCATGGACCTCATGAATAGAGTGTGCAAACCATACTTGGATAAGTTTGTGATTGCCTTTATCGACGACATATTAATTTATTCGAAGAACAAGGAAGAGCATGAAGAGCATCTCAAGCTAATCTTGGAACTACTTAAGAAGGAGGAGTTGTACGTAAAATTCTCTAAGTGTGAATTTTGGATTCCAAAAGTACAGTTTCTCGGACATGTGATTGATAGCAAAGGTATCCATGTAGATCCTGCAAAGATCGAGTCAATTAAAGATTGGGCATCTCCTAAAAGTGCCACAGAGATCTGCCAATTTTTAGGACTCGCCGGTTATTACAGAAGATTCATTGAAGGCTTTTCTAAGATCGCTAAGTCAATGACTAAGTTGACTCAGAAAAATGTAAAATTTAACTAGGGAGAAAAGGAGGAAGCTGCATTTCAATTGATCAAGAAGAAGCTATGTAGCGCACCTATTCTGGCCTTACCTAAAGGTTCAGAAAACTTTATTGTTTATTGCGATGCTTTGCATAAGGGATTGGGTGCTGTGCTTATGCAAAACGAGAAGGTTATAGCCTATGCCTCTCGACAACTAAAAATCCATGAGAAAAATTACATAACTCTTGACCTGGAACTTGGAGCCGTAGTATTCGCTCTTAAGATGTGGAGACATTACTTATACGGAACAAGGGGCACCGTATTTACCGACCACAAGAGTTTACAACATATCCTGGATCAAAAAGAGTTGAACATGAGACAACGGTGTTGGTTGGAATTGCTTAGTGATTACGATTGTGACATTTGTTATCACCCGGGGAAAGCAAACATTATTGTTGATGCTTTAAGCAGGAAAGAACGGTTTAAACCTTTAAGGGTTCGAGCCTTAGTCATGACTATTGGTTTGAATCTTCCTAAACACATTCTAGAAGCTCAAACCGAAGCATTAAAACTTGAAAACCTCACTGCTGAAGATGTTGGATGTATACTCCGACAAGACCTTACAAAGGAAAGATTGAAACTCCGTGCGAACGTAACCTTATGTTTAAACAACAAGAGTTGGTTACCATGTTATGGCGACTTAAGAACTTTAGTCATGCACGAGTCTCATAAGTCAAAATATTCTATTCATCCGGGTTCAGATAAGATGTACCAAGACTTGAAGCAGTTGTATTGGTGGCCTAACATGAAGGCGAACATTGCCACTTATGTTAGCAAATATCTGACTTGTGCTAAATTCAAGGCAGAGCATCAAAAACCTTTCGGCTTATTGGTCCAACCGGAGATTCCAGAATGGAAGTGGGAGAAAATCATCATGGATTTCGTCACTAAACTCCCTAAGACGACAAACGGTTACGACACCATTTGGGTAATCGTTGATCATCTAACAAAATATGCTCACTTCTTACCAATGAGGGAAAATGATCCCATGGAGAAGTTAATGAAACTTTACATGACGGAAGTAGTCACCCGACATGGGGTGCCTGTATCTATTATCTCCGATCGTGATGGTAGATTTACCTCACTATTCTGGCAAGCACTTCATAAGGCATTGGGAACTCTATTGGACACGAGTATCGCCTATCACCCCAAAACCGACAGTCAAAGTGAAAGAACTATCCAAACTTTGGAAGACATGTTACGCGCTTGCGTGTTAGACTTTAGAAAGAATTGGGATAGACACTTACCATTGGTAGAATTCTCATACAAAAATAATTAGCATACCAGCATAAAGGCTGCACCCTTTGAGGCACTGTATAGACGGAAGTGTCGATCACCCGTATGTTGGGTCGAAGTTGGAGATGCTTAGCTTACTGGTCCTGCAATAACTCATGAAACCACCGAAAAGATCATCCAAATCAAAAGAAGAATCCAAGCCGCTCGTGACCGACAGAAGAGCTATGCAAACATTAGACGTAAACCAATGATATTTCAAGTTGGTGACAAGGTTATGTTAAAAGTATCACCTTGGAAAGGAGTTGTGTATTTTGGAAAACGAGGGAAGTTAAACCCTAGATACGTCGCTCCTTTCAAGTTAAACCCTAGAAGTTAAACTTGAGCTACCACAACAACTAAGCCAAGTTCATCACACATTTCACGTGTCAAATCTGAAGAAGTGTCTGTTTGACGAATCACTTGTTGATTCCGTTGGAGGAACTACGTGTCGATGACAAGCTCCATTTTGTGGAAGGGCCAGTGGAAGTTATATAATGATGATATTAAGCAATTGAAGAGAAGTAAACATTCCCATCATTAATGTAAGTGGAACTCTAAACGAGGTCCTGAGTTTACCTGGGAACGTGAAGATCAATTCAAGCAGAAGTATCCACACCTCTTCACCAAAACCGCACCGTCGTCAAGTGCCGTGTTTTAAGCCTTAAGAACAAGGCTTACCTAACCGAGGGAGACTATAACACCTTGCGTTTTCAGGTCATATTCTGTGTTGATCTCATGCCTTGATCGATTCTTTACGTTGTAAAGAGTATGTTACCTTGGATAAATCCAAAATAACAATGGTTGAGACTTTGTTTGTATATCAAAGTGTATGCGGAATCTACACTTTGATACTCTAGAAGTATATATCAATGGAACAGTACTAGACAAAGAACAATGAACAAAATACAACCCGCTTCAATATTATTGATAATACAAGTACTCTTGATTAGTACTAGGGTTACAAACCTTGAAGCCATATATCTTTCTCTAAGATGTATCTCTATCTCTTAAGCATATCCTAAACCTTAACCTAGGATCTCCTTTTATACACCATAAGGAGTCCTTTACAAGATAACTACCGAACTTTTTGGATCAGTTACAATTATATTCAAATACAATTCTTCCTAAAATATAAAAGATATATATTCCTTATTTATCTCTTTGCATCCTTATCTCCAAGTCAGCAGCTTTGACCATCAGCAGTATTAATCTTTCTTCTAGCAGTACTAACTAACTTTGGCAGTACTAAGTATGTATTGGCAGTACTAACTCCATTAGTTACTGTAGTTAAACCTTGAGCAGTATTAAGTCCCTTATAAGATTTATTCCTAATAATCCTCCCCTAAACTTGTGATTTCACTTCAAATCCTAAGTTTCTTCTGGATTAAATATTCTTGTCTTCTGATGGTGATTCTTTCAAACACTCTGCTACTTCTGCACTTGGGATCTGATGAACTTTAGTAGTTCATATGCTTGTGTACTTTCATGATCAACTTCCAATCTTTTATTCAACATCTTTGATAGCATTTCTTGACTTAGACGTTGTCATTGTCAAACTTTATTATGCTTCCGCTACATTTAACTCTCTTATGACCGGTTGTAAAACTTAAATTAATTTTCTTTTATGCAACGAGTACACTTTTTCAAACGTCCATGATTAGTGGTCGTTCTTTATTGCTTTGTGTTCGGATTGTTATGACGTCACGCCCTCGGACACGTATTCCGTCCAGGCCCGTCTGGGGGTGTGACAAGCTTAGTCAATTCGTGTCAATTAGGGTCGGGTCAACTCAGGTCGTGTTTGTTCGGGTTCAGGTCAACCCGAATATGAGTAAAGTGTAATAAAAATGCTTTGTTTACTCGTTTAAATAGAATATTTATAAATTTTATATTGAAAAATAAAATAAAAATATTTATTCGAGTCAATCGTGTCGACCACTGTTCAAAAATTCTAACCCGATACTTGACCTTATTTAGTATTCGGATTACTCGGGTTGACCCGAATTACCCGCATTTCTTTTTCTTGACCTGTGTAACCTGACTTGAATATGCTTAATCGGGGTTGGTTCGGGTTTTTAAACAACCCTATCCGTTACTCACTAAAAAAGTTGCAATAATAAACATAATGACACATTTTAAAATAGTATGAATTTCTGTCAACTAAACATTCGAATGTATTTTAAAATCCGGAATTTTAAATTCTTAAGAATTTAAATTTCCTAGAATTTAAAATTTTTAGAATTTAAAATTCATGAACCAAACGCCACCTAAGGATATTTTATGCTTCAATCCTAGTAAGAGACCATTGAGCTTTGAATTGGCCTCATAATCTCCCTCTATTTAAATGTAGAAATAGCTTAAGTGTTTTTATGTGTAAATGAGCATAATTTTTCTTACTAAATGCATTAAAATCAAGTAAAGACTTAACTAACCATAAAAAAATGAGACAATTTATTTCATTATTATTCACGGGTACAACAGTAACAAAAATTACATAAGTCATGCTAGTCTTGTTTAGCAGTTATCATCATCAACTCTAGCCTCACTTTCTTTGTTAGGAATAAGTGTTTATCATCCCTCTTGTTGATATCACCCTTTTAAGATCTTCAAAAGCCTTAGTCTTTAAGGTGTCTTTTGAGTTAGTGTTGAGATCTTAAGGATAAAAAAGTTTGTGTGTTTAGGATGTGCATTATAGTGACTCTTTGAAAGGCTCGTTCATCAAAAGTATCAATGAAAAAGATTCCATGCTTAAGCTTTTCAATTACTTTACCTTCTTTGATTGGAATAAAGAACGACCACTAATCATGGACGTTTAAAAAGTGTACCGTTATGCATAAAAGAAAATTAATTTAAGTTTTACAACCGTCATAAGAGAGTTAAATGTACGGAAGCATAATAAAGTTTTGACAATGACAAACGAGTATAGAAATAATAAGTCCTTTGAAATTGGCGAAGTCATATAGCACATATGACTCCATTTGCAATCAAGAAATCAAGCCAAGCTAAGTACCTTAAAAACATGTTTTAAAAACGTCAACAAATGTTGTTGAAATCATAGATAAAGTTAATACAAGAGGGACCACGATAATTTCAAACGCATGCGACTAACCTAAGACAGATACCATCATCACATAAAAAGTATTACTTTTACGTCTAAGCGTCATGACAGAACCGATGCTAATAAAGAATGGCATATCATATCATGCCATATAAGTATTCCTGCCTTAACTGGTGGACCCGAAAACCAAAGACCACCACAACTCAATCGACATGACATATACCGTTTGTTCATCGTTTAAGTGGAAACAAAGCCATACAGTGGATTAATTAGTCCCTAATAGATCAATCTACACGCATTCACACTTCTCACTTAACCAATCTAATTGCCATAGGTGACAACCGTTTACATGATATCTGCAATAGTGGTTTGTAACAAACTAAGGCAACACATAAAACATGTAAAACTCCCACTTTAAGAACTAGTGACCCTATATTAAAAGCAAACAATTTTTCACAACCCCAAAGTATAAAGCAATTGTAAAATCGTAAAAAAACGTAGGGCTATGAAACTCACACATAACAAGTGAGGTGAATTCGATAAACAACGAGGAGAAAAATAAAGCCGAAAGTTCTAACAACGCGACCTAAATAAATGATGATCGTCAGAATGTAAACAAAAAATAACCGAACTTGTACGACATCGCTTTAAATAGAAAAGACATCCATATGTGTTTGTGCTTTAGTTTGTTTAATAAAGTATGACTAATAAAATTATAGAGTTTTTCCTTCATCAAGTCTGGCGTTTATCCAAAAATTACTACTTTTAGAAAGTTTCTATTTTTAGGAAAGTTTTAGTTTCAGAGACTTTAATTAACCGTCCCCTATATTTGTTAAGTTTCCATATTCTCAAAATGCGCTAACTAACCATAATCGCTAAACTTCCAAGTCCGATCCGCTAGGTTTTACCAAACTTACTATTTTTAGTAACTTTCGCTTTTCTTAAAATATGTTAATGACGTCTTCAAATGATGCTAATCTATATATAGGTGTTACTATATGTTTCGTTAGAGTTTAGAAAGTCTAAAAATGTCCAAATGCGTCCAAACACCCCTTTTACTATTCACATCGGCACACTATTCATTTGGTTTTGCCGAAAAATGTTCAAGTTTCATTTGGCTATAACTTGGCCGTTTTAAGTCTGATTTTAAAGTGCGATATGTGGAAAAATTAACTATTTCGAAAACAAGCTCTTAAAAAACTAACTTTATTAAACGCCTAATGAAGTTATTTTTAGGTCACTCAAACCTCAAAACCTAAATCTGAATCGGCAACATGTCGTTTAATAAATAGCTGCCCAAAAATCCATCCAAACGCCACAACAATAGTTCATATTCTAGACGTAATCCCGATCACCTACTCAACCACCAACAAACCCACACTTAGATCTAACATAATCCTTACAGATTTCTATTGTTGCAACACACTTTTCAACTCATCTCACCCAACTTAAAAAAACAACAACCATAATAACTTAAATCCATTTTTTATAAAAAAGTCAAGATATTTGTCATTTCTTTTTTAGAAAAGAAACACAAAGACATGATTCTTAAACTTGAATAAAATTCAAAAGAACAAAAGAGATGAAAACAGAGCGACCAAGAAATACTTACAAGAAGCAAGAAACGAAGTAGATAATCACAAGATCTAATTCCTAAAATGACTAGATCTACAAACCCACTTATAAAAATTATAACCCAAATTTTATAATCTTGAGAAAATCTTAAATAATTACAACCAACAAGAATAACTTGATCTACCTAGAAACACATGGAAATAACTAAGAACACTGGAATCTTAGAAAAGTACAATCAAAGTGAAAGGATGTGTTTGTGGGAATTGTTGATTTCGTGACCCAGAGTAGAGAACGAAATGAGAGACAAAATTATTTATATGAGTCTATGTTTGAAATGAAAATGAACCTAAACTAGAAAATTGGTGTATTATAGGCATAAAATAGGGTTCAAAAGGTGCACACAATGTACCAACACACACCAAAGTGGGTGTGTCTGGTAGGTTTCGGCGAACTAACCCCAAAGGACCCAAATGGGTTCAATTTTTGCATCATGGCTCACATAGGATTTTATGAAATGACCCTTGGGGAGTCAAATGAAAGTCAACATGATGAAAGGAGTTCACCATGTTTGAGGTTTGCATGATGCAACACAAGAGATGTGTACACTCACATTGAATTACTTTCTATACTTGCATGCACACATAGGTGGGGCTTCCAAAATAAGATGCCATTTATTTAATTTAGGATGCATGGTGACATTGTGGTGGTTTTAGGCGTCCAATATGACAACCAAAGGTAGGTGAACGAAATTTTTAGCATTACAATGCTTGATGATGGTAACTGGAGTTTACACAAAAAGATTGCGGGTTTCTGTGGTTCCGTTTGGTCAAAAACGCGAAAAACGCAATTTAAAGGATAAAACCCTAAAATTAATATCGGAAGTGATTAAAATCACGAAACACTTAGAAAAGTTAAATTATCTCATATAAAGCCTAAATTTATTAATAATCGATGTCGGGACGCGCCCGATGACGTTTTTCAGATTTACGCGGTTTAACTTCCCGGTAAACTATCAGATTCAAGCGTAACGTATAAAAGTCAAAAGTAATGATCGGAAAAGTTTAAAATATTGACCTGAAGTTTACGGGGTGTGCCAAAGCTGAATTCAAATAGGGTTAGGTTCGAGTATGAAATTTTTAACCTTGACTCGATTTTGGCCCAACCCTAATTGACCCGAACCCGAACAAACCCACACCCAACTAACACCCTTAGTGAAGAACTTCCTTTCATTAAAAAAACAACAACAAAACAACAAGAAAAAACAACCAGAAAAAAAGTTTATACGAAACATTTCCAAGTAAATTAAAGTTTCTCACTTTTTGAGGAATTCTAATTCTCCCTATTTTAGCAATTCGTGGAATTCTAAATTCCTTCATTTTTTATACAAAACACAATACTCCGTATTTGAAAGAAATTAAAATGCAAATGCCATTAAATACCCCTAATATACCCCAACCAAACGTACCCTTAGTTTAAATGAAAACCCTTAATGGACATATATTCAAGGAGATATCTTTAAAGTTCATCAAACAAAGAAAGTCTCATCACTTCCTGAGGCGCAACTCAGCAAGTGAAGTTACTCAACCAGAAAGAAGATGATAAATTGAGTAAGTACTGACAATAACTCACTGACTTCCCATGATCTTCTCAACAACCAAGAGGATTCTGAACTTACGTATTCAAGAAGAATATCTAAATATTTTATATATTGTGCAAGAATTTTCTTGAAAACATAAGTAGAAAAATACTTATAAAATAAAGGTAAATAAAGTACGAGAGTTGCTATTAAGGTGTGAACATTTGTCAACATTATTCCTTAAAGTGAGATATGGCACATTACAAGGATGTAAACTATGATAACATAGAGGGTGAGGGAGGGTGAATACGTTTTCGTTTAAAATCTTAAAACTTTTGTAACAAATACCCGAACAAACTTGATGTAATATAAAAAGTATCAATTATAGTCTATGACTATATGAATAATAGAAAGCATAGAATAAGCAAGTTGTCACAATACAAGCATAAAAAACAAGTTACAACACAAGGATAAGCATAACATGAATAAGGTTAATAAATAAAATAGAGATTAGTGGTTCGGTCAGGAGCTCCTCCCCACCCTAATCCACTCCCCGAGTACCCAAATCAAGAATTATTTCACTAGATTAACAAGCTCCCTTCTCGGCAAAGAAAACCTTACACAACGTCACTTACATTTTTTCTGGTACAAAGCTAAATACCGAGTCCTAGTTCAAGGTAGAACCAACCTATTATTGCTTACATTTTATCCGGTACAAAGCTAAATATGGGGTCTTACACACCGGGTAGAACCAACCCAAACCCGTTATGTTTTATGGCCCAACATAACAAACCTTGTGTTTAATGGCACAAACACATAAACCATCCAATCTAGTTGGTGATACAAGATAATGATACAAATGTGATTAAAATGAAGATCCAATACAATGTGTCTAATGGATATGAATGACTAATCTAAATGCACTTTTATTGATGGGAAGCCTTCAAATGGATGAGGATGATGAGATCTCTATTCTTGTATATCTTCATGTGTATATGATTTGGGTGAGTGAAAATGGCAAGATCTCTTGTTAGACATACGGAAAAGTATCGGTCACTTCCAATATAGGTAGTCATAGCTCATAGTAATTAGTAATGTTATGTTAGTAAGCTAACCGGGCCAAAGTCCCATGGACAAGCCCACTAAGGGCCCATGGCTGGCCTTGGTATGACATATATAAACCCTCTCCACACATGGAGAGGGTGTTGGTTGTTCATTTCTCACATTACACTAAGCTAATATTATCCTTTTTCTTTCTCTCTCTAAGTGTTCATCCAACCATCTCTTTCCCTCTCTAAAACCTAAAGTGAATCCTGTCATACATGTGTTAAGATATTCTACAATTGGTATCAAGAGCCATGGGGTGTTTGTGTAGGTTTTATGTGCGTTTTGTCTACTCATTTTACTAGTGTTTTTTGTTCGAATCCATTCAAAAAGGTTTCACCTTTTTAGGGTTTAAAAACCATAAAGCTTTTAACTTTCTTTCTTAGTTATCTTAGTATAGACTAGAAGTACAAGAAAATCTTTCAAAAACCATAAAAAATATCATCTTTTTGAGTCTTTTTGGTTAAAAATAGGGTTTTGTACCAAGAATCTTGATTTTAATTTTTCCGTGTCAAAAAACGTTAAAGTTTGTGTTTTTAAGGTTCTAATAGTCTTAATAGGTAAGAAGTACAAGAAAAATTAGGTAAAAACATCACAAAGTGAGTCTTTTTAAGATTTTTAGTTTTTGAGTTTCGAACACTATTGGGCGAATTATACACATAGGCGATTTATACGTATTTTTTCCTTCAGGCGATTTATACTCTTTGGTCAGGCGATTTATACGTATATTCTTCATAGGCGATTTATACGTGTAGGTTCCAACAGGCGATTTATATGTGTAGTGTTCCAAGGGAGATTTATACGTTTGTGTAGGCGATTTATACATTCACTTTCTAAAGGCGATTTATACTTTTTTAAGAGCGAATTATACGTTGTCTTATCAAGGGCAAATTATACAAAGGTGATTTATACGTGATACTTTGCTAAGGCGATTTATACATCAATTTTGTGAGGGCGATTTATACATACTTCTTTACAAAGGCGATTTATACGTATTTTGCTTGAATGGTTTATACGCTTTCCTTGGGAGAAATATACACGTTTATTAAGTGAATTATATGGTTGCTATTTGATTTGTAAAATCCCGTTAAAACTTGATTTCTCGGTTTTATCAAGAATTGTAAAATCTCGTGTATTACTTTAACACAACAACCTCTAATCACTGTACGATCACTTTAATCTTATCACATTGAAATGGATTCAATTATTTCACTTGGACAAAAGAATACTCTTGCTGAGTACATGATACTCTCCGGTGCTGACAATCGTCCACCTATGTTGGACAAAGACCTGTATGATTCTTGGAAAAGTCGAATGGAATTATACATGCAAAATAGAGAGCACGAAAGAATGATACTTGAATCAGTTGAACATGGTCCTCTCATTTGGCCTACGGTTGAAGAGAACGGTGTGATCAGAACAAAGAAATATGCTGAATTATCTGCTGCTGAGAAAATTCAAGCTGATTGTGATATGAAAGCTACCAATATCATTCTTCAAGGTCTTCCTGCTGATATCTATTCACTTGTGAATCATCACAGAGTTGCTAAAGATTTATGGGAGAGAGTTCAATTACTGATGCAAGGTACATCTTTGACAAAGCAGGAAAGAGAATGTAAGTTGTATGATGCATTTGATAAGTTTACTCACATCAAGGGGGAATCACTTCACACGTATTACTTGAGATTTACTCAGCTGATTAACGATATGAACATCTACAAAATGAAAATGGAGCAATTTCAAGTTAATACTAAGTTCTTAAACAGTCTTCCACCTGAATGGAGTAAGTTTGTGACTGATGTCAAGCTTGTTAAAGATTTGCATACCTCCAACTTTGATCAACTTCATGCATATCTTGAACAACACGAACTCCATGCAAATGAAGTCCGTATTATGCGTGAACGCAATCAAGATCCACTTGCATTCGTTGCAAATCAGCAGATGACACCACCTCACTTCAACACTTATCAGTCTTCTTACAACAATCCTCAACTTCAACAACAGTTTTCACCATCACAACATGGATCAATTCAACCCAATCAACATTACTCATCTCATTATCCATCACAAACTCAATTCAATCATTCATCCATTCCACCATCACATACATTTCAGTCTCAAATGAATCATCAAACCTCAACTGTTCCACAAGTTGCTTATCAATCACCTCAAGCTCCTACACAACTTATGACTGAGTCACCATTTGTGTAACTCAAGTTTAGTTGTTCTTGTGTTTTCTTCTGGAGATGATCCGATTGCTTGTCTTAATAAATCAATGGCTTTTCTAATAGCTGTAGCTTCTTCAAGGTTCCCCTCTACCAATAATCAACTCAGAACTTTCTCTAATCTAAGAAACCAAGACACTATTCAAGATGGAAGGGTTACTGTGCAACAAATTTAGGGGAGACAAGGTCAAAATTATTTTGGTACTACGTATAAGGGCAATGCTACTAGTTTAAAGGGAAATACTACAAGTGGACAAGCAAGAGTTGTTAAATACTACAACTGCCAAGGTGAAGGACATATGGCTAGGCAATGCACTCAGCCTAAGCGACCAAGGAATGTAGCATGGTATAAGGAGAAAGCAATGTTAACAGAAGCTCAGGAAGCTGGACAAATATTAGATGAGGAGCAACTCACATTTCTTGCAAACCTAGGAATTCTAGCAGGTCAAGCTTAGACAAACATTCCTCATAATGCAGCTTTCCAGACTGAGGATCTCCATACTTATGATTTTGACTGTGATAATCTCTCAACTGCATAAGCGGTTCTTATGGCCAACATTTCCAACTATGGTTCTGACGTTATCTCAGAGGTACCAAATTCTGAAAACTATTTGAATGATATGGATAATCAAAGTGTGCATGCATTTACAGGATTTTAAACAATCACCCATTATGGATTGACAGATAATAAGTTATCTATTGATAGCAAATATCATCCATATTCTCAATATTTGCAAGAAACACAATAGCAATTGTTCAAAGATACTTAATTACAGGCATAACAAGATTCATGATTTTATCCTGTGATTAAAAAAATGTCTAATAAATATTAATCATGTAAATAAATGGGAAAAACTAATAGGAACAGAATAATGAATCAATCACCGCTGACTTGAGAGATATAAAAAAGGGTCAAAACTTTTAAACAACATCTAATATTGATTTAAGCATCGATGGAAAAAAATAATTGATTCTCAATAGAATATATATTAGAGAGAAACTTAGCACTCAAAGAACAAATTGACTCACTTAGACACAATCTTTCTAAAACAAATCCAAGAAAAGGAATCTTTAATCAAAACTATAACAAGTGTTAAAAAATGAATCCAAAGAAAAGAAAAATAATATATGTAAAATGAAATTGATTTGGAAAAGAAGATTAAGGAACTTGATAATATCATTTGTAAAGTGGGTCAATCTGCTCAAACAAGAATGCACATGTTAACTAAGCCACAAGCATTTTATGATAATACACACAAACAAGCTCTAGGTTTATCAAAAACCGTTTTATCTTAAAGAAATCTCAGCGAAAAAATAACCCATGTATGATGGTGATTGTTATGTCTAATACGCATGTTGCATGCCTATGAAAGGATAGATGAAGAAACATTGTTTTTGGAAGAAGAGAGAGCCGATCAAAAATGTCTGAAAAAGCAAAGGACCTAAATTAATTGCAAAAGAAAAATTTCTCATAACCATATTGCGATTCTATGAAAAATTAAATAGACTAACTGAAGATTTTGGAGAACATTTTACTCCACAACAAGAATTATCAGCTGAACAAACCTTTTGGTTTTATATACTCAATCTAACCATTGAACCTTCTTACACACCACCTGTATAGTGGATGTTCCCAATGAACTACCTAAGGTGAGTTTGGTGAATGCAAAGCCTTAAAAAGCTTAAATTCCACCTCACCCAGTTTGACTCAGTGGTGAAGAAGAGGACAACACCTAATGCTCTTGAAGAAGGTAAATGGGGGTGTGAACATACAATAACTATTTTTAACAATGAAATTATTCCATTTCTAAAATCTTTAAAAACATCTTCAAATGTGTTTGATAAAGATCTTCTAAATAAAATAATGGAAGTACAAACAATCTTTTTGACCAAAAGAAGCGGCTGTTTCAACAGTATTTCAGTTGATGAACAATATTTGGAAATTATTTGTTTTTAAAAAGAAAGAAATTCCTTTTGGAAAAATGATCGACTCTTACAAAAAAAACATGTTCTCAAGATGTACAGTTAACTGTGATGAATACTATGACTTTAAATAATGGATTATGAGAATATGGGAAATGCAAAAGTTTGAATCGAGTGAAAAGTGTTTGAAATCTAGATGCTGAGCTTTCCATATCAAAACAAGCATATAATGATATTTTGAAAAATCACTCATAATTTGAAAAATATTGTATTTCTCTCGAAGTATCAATGCAATTAAAATAAGAAGTTTTTCAAAATGATGGATCTTGCGTTAATCAAAATGCTATAGAAATTCAAGAATATTTTGAAATAAATGATTTGAAAGCTCGGCTACAAGATAAAGACAAGACCATTTGTAAGTTGAAGGATACTATCAAATCTTTGATAAAGAATACCAAGGAAGAGAATATGAATCATGATAAATGTGAACTTGAGCCCATAAATGAGGAACTGGAAAATAGTGTGGCAAAATTAATTTCAGAGAATAAGCGTCTTTGTAATGAAATTAATCATGTGAAACAGGTTTTTAAAGATCAGTTTGACTCAATCAAGCAGACATGTGTTCGTCATAAAGAACACAGTGACTCTTTAATTAACAAACTAAACTTAAAATCTATGGAAAATAAGGATTTAAAAGGTCAACTTCAAGATAAGGTTTTTGTGATAACATCATTGAAAAAATATTTATGAAAATTAAAAGGAAAGAAATTGTTGAGAATGTTGTGTACATACCTTTTGCCACCACTATTTCTCCAGGCATGTTCAAGCTTGATTTAGTACCGCTGCCTCTAAGGTTATTGCAAAATAGGGAAGCTCACATAGACTATCTTAGATACACTCAAGAACAAGCTAAAACTCTTCAAGAAATAGTCGAACAAGCTAAAGCGAAACAACCTTTAGATACAGAGTTAGACTATGCCTGTAAGTATGTCACAAGAATTCTGGAGTTTCTTGTGTATGTTCAAGATATGTGCCCTAATGTGATAACACCTAGTACTAAGAAGGTTGTTGTCACACCCATGAACAATGTCAAGAAAGTTAGGTTTGCTGAACCTCTCACATCCTCAAGCAATACTAAATAGTAATTCTTCCATAATACATAATATTCTAACATACTTATGTGTTGTCTTCTAAAGATGAAGTGTTCTACTAGTAATTAAGGATCAAAGCCTCTAGGCAATAAAAATAATGACAGAACTCGTAAACACCAAGAGGAACAAGTAAGAATAAAGTAGTAAGCCCAACCTAGGAAAGCTAATAAAATGATTCGTGTTGTTGAAACCTTATTGTGATGATTGATGTTAAGCATTCACTTAAAATGTTGAATTCAAAAATTCCTTTGTGCACTTGTATTGATGGTTTTCATGATAAAATGTCTTATTGATTAGTGCAAAATGGGAATAACCGTAAGAATACTGACTAAGAAACATAAAAAATATGGAAACCTACGGACGTCATGTTTTACAGAAGTAGGATTAAAGTGTAAAACCAACAGGCGAACTTTCACTATAGTTGGAAAGTCATGCCCTTTAACTAGGTATAATCTCGACTAACGTAGTGCCACCTACAGCAACCACTTACCAAATTAGAATGAAATAACAAAAAACATAGATTAAAAGTCTACTAGCAGGAAACACAAAAAATGTTAAAAACATATCGAGTAAAATGCTTAAGGATTGTAGTATCTAAGAATGCTAACCCCAGAACCTAATCATACTTGGGAATCCAATGCGACAGATATTCCATCTTCTTCTTCTCTTGTCATGACAGGTTGTCCATATTGTACTCTAGTATCTGGACCCTGGATGTTTGAAACACATGACAGGGAATCACTCTCAGGTCATGAACTTTGTCAGTAAATTTTTGGGTACTGTTAGATTCAGGAATGCCCAGATTGTAAGGATTATGGGATATGGTTGCTAACCACTGGGAAAAACAAATTATCCTCAATGGAATACTATGCAGAGGGGGCTTGGACATAACATGTTTTTTGTGTATAATTTGTATGACTTGTAACTTTGAAGTGGAATTTTGGAAAAAACCACTTGCTTTTATTCGCAATTAAAAGGTGTTGATCTAATCAGTGTATTGAGACACAAATTTGTACACAAGTTCTCTTAATGACCTGCTTAAATCATCTCCAATCTGTCTTCTATCCAAAGCGTCAAAGACTAAGAGCTGGTTATGGCACCGACAATTATCTCATCTTGTTAGAAATATGAAAAAGTGTCAGTCACTACCAACATAATTAGTCTCTAGCTTCGTATAGATTGTTAATTTATAAGCTAGAAAGCTAACCCATGGCTAAAGGCCTAATGGACAAGCCCAACTAGGGTCTATAGGCCGGCTATGGTTATGCATAATAAACCCTCTCAAAGATTGGAGAGGGTGCTTGGAGATTTTCATTTGTCACATTTCACTAAGCAAATAATACCATTTTCTTCTCTCTTTAAGTGTTCATACCAACCACCTCTTTTCACTCTCTAAAACACTAAGTGAAGATCATTCCATACAAGTTCTTCGAGATTAATCTACACTAGTATCAAGATCCATGGGTGTTTGTGTAGGTTTTGTGTGGGTTTTACAACTGAGTTTTACTATATTTTTGTTTCGAATCCATTCAAAAAGTTTCACTTTTTGAGGGATTGAAAACCATAAAGATCATAACTTTCTTCTAGATTATCTTAGTATAGACTAGAAGTACATAGAAAAATCTTTCAAAAAATCCATAAAAAAAATCAATTTTGACTCTTTTGGTAAAAGAGGGTTTTGACCAAGAATCTTGATTTCAAATTTTTTTTTCGTGTCAAAACGTTAAAGTTTTTGTTTTTAAGGTTCTATTAGTCTTAGATAGTTATGTTGTACAATAAAAATAGGGTAAAAACGTCAAAAAGTGTGTCTTTTTAAGATTTTTGATTTTTGAGTTTTGAAGTGTTGTTTGGTTAGGCGATCTATACACCATTTTTCTTTAGGCGATCTATACGTTTTCCTTCAGGCGATCTATACTTCATTTTCCTTCAGGCGATTTATACATCCTAGTATGTTCATGGCATTTATACATCCTATTTCCTTCAGGCGATATATACAACCTAGTTTGTTCAGTGCAATTTATACTCCCTAGTTTGTCAAGCGATTATACATCCTATTTGTTCAAGGCGATTTATACATCCTAGTATGTTCAGACAAATTTATACTTCCCAAATGTTCAGGTGATTTATACAATCCTAATTTTAAAGCGATTTAATCATCATTAACAGGAGATTTATAAGTATTTTTTTGCTTAGGAGATTATACGCTTGACTAAGGAGAATAAACACGTTTATTTAGGAGAATTATATTGTTGTTATTGTGATGTGTACAAGATCCCATGAAATAAATCCGAATACTCTTCCTCGGTTTTTATCAAAATTGTAAAAACTGTGTATTCCGAAAGACTCAAACTTCATTAATCAAAACTCACTTTAACACAAAAACCTCCAATCACTGTCCGATCATTTTAATCTTATCACATTAAAATGGATTCAATGATTTCACTTGGACAAAAGAATACTCTTGCTGAGTACATGATACTCTCCGGTGCTGACAATCGTCCACCCATGTTGGACAAAGATCTGTATGATTCTTGGAAGAGTCGAATGGAATTATACATGCAAAATATAGAGAACAAAAGAATGATACTTGAATCAGTTGAACATGGTCCTCTCATTTGGCCTACGATTGAAGACAATGGAGTGATCAGAACGAAGAAATATACTGAATTATCTGCTGCTGAGAAAATTCAAGCTGATTGTGATAGGAAAGCTACCAATATCATTCTTCAAGGCCTTCCTGCTGATATCTATTCACTTGTGAATCATCACAGAGTTGCTAAAGACTTATGGGAGAGAGTTTAGTTACTGATGCAAGGTACTTCTTTGACAAAGCAGGAAAGAGAGTGTAAGCTGTATGATGCATTCGATAAGTTTACTCATATCAAGGGGGAATCACTTCACACATATTACTTGAGATTTACTCAGCTGATTAATGATATAAACATCTACAAAATGAAAATGGAGCAATTTTAAGTTAATACTAAGTTTTTAAACAGTCTTCCACCTGAATGGAGTAAGTTTGTGACTGATGTCAAGCTTGTTAAAGATTTGCATACCTCCAACTTTGATCAACTTCATGCATATCTTGAACAACACGAACTCCATGCAAATGAAGTCCGTATTATGCGTGAACGCAATCAAGATCCACTTGCATTTGCTGCAAATCAGCAGATGACACCACTTCACTTCAACACTTATCAGTCTTCTTACAACTATCCTCAACTTCAACAACAGTTTTCACCATCACAACATGGATCAAATTAACCCAATCAACATTACTCATCTCATTATCCATCACAAACTCAATTCAATCATTCATCTATTCCACCATCACTTACATTTCAGTATCAAATGAATCATCAAACCTCAACTGTTCCACAAGTAATTCCACAAGTTGCTTATTTGTAGACTCAGGTTTTATTGTTCATGTGTTTTCTCTTGGAGATGATCCAATTGCTTGTCTCAATAAAGCAATGGCTTTTCTAACCGCTGTAGCTTCTTCAAGGTTCCCTTCTACCAATAATCAACTCAGAACTTCCTCTAATCTAAGAAACCAAGCCACTATTTAAGACGGCAGGGTTATAGTGCAACAAGTTCAGGGGAGACAAGGGCAAAATTATTCTGGTACTACGTATAAGGGCAATGCTACTAGTTCAAGGGGAAATACTACAAGTGGACAGGCAAGAGTTATTAAATGCTACAACTGCCAAGGTGAAGGACACGTGGCTAGGCAATGCACTCAGCCTAAGAGACCAAGGAATGCAGCATGGTATAAGGAGAAAGCAATGTTAGTAGAAGCTCAGGAAGCTGGACAAATATTGGATGAGGAGCAACTCGTATTTCTTGCAGATCTAGGAATTCCAGCAAGTCAAGCTGAGACAGTTATTCCTCATAATACTGCTTTCCAGACTAAGGATCTCGATACTTATGATTCAGACTGTGATGACCTCTCGTCTGCATAAGCGGTTCTTATGGCCAACATTTCCAACTATGGTTCTGACGTTATCTCAGAGGTTGTCCAGATTGTACTCTGGTATCTGGACTCCGGATGTTTGAAAAACATGCCAAGGTTATAGAGAAACTAGTCAAATGTTTTTGCTAGGACTAATAACCGTTATCAAAAAGTTGTTTTTATTAACCAAGGGATTTACACGGACATACAATATGTTCATACAGTTCATGCATTCACTACTTGTTGCATTATTGTGTGGGACTAGATCGCATCATAATTAATATACATGTTATAGAATTATAAATGTATACTTACTAAAAGGGTCTTTAAAAAATAAAAAATATACTCATATAAGTTATGACTGCTGGTCACAGCCGTCATGTCAGCTGATTCTGCCGTTACCTATACGTCTGTTCACTCTGAGGCTCGATCTTGGAGTATTCCATCTGAGGATCCTTACGAGGAGGCTGCCCAACAGTTGTTGGGAGCAGCACCTCGACATCCGTAGTATGGTAACCTGAGAACCCATAACCAGTGTACATTCCTGAGCCTGAGCATCCTGAGGATTTAGTGCCAGCTGAGGATGAGGCACCTATACCTCCACTACCACCATCCTTTCTAGCTCCACGGATTCGACCTCTTAGTCCTAGAGCACTCGAGGTTGAGATGAGAGATGTAGCATCAGCCTACTATCATTCAGTACACCCATCAGGGACTCCACCAGTATTACCTATCCCTCTACCAGCACCATCTAGTAGCCGCAGAGCTGATGTTCCCGAGGCTGACGCACCGCCTCGGAAGAGACTACTACTTACCACTCCCAGACCTGGGTGTGAGATTGGAGAGAGTTCTGCTGCTGCTGCTGCGAGACAGCCAGGACCCACTATAGAGACCAGACTCCTAGATACTGAGAGGAGGATGATGACCGCCCTAGAGTTGGTCAACAGGAGGATCAGTTACCAGGTAGATGTTTGCACTAGAGAGAGCTCAGAGTTTTGCACACGACATCACGATGCCCAAAAGGATTGTGCAGCTGTGAGAGCTGAGATTGAGATTTTGAGGAGAGAGAGACTTGCCTACGAGCAGGAGAGTATTCAGAGCCGTCAGGATTTGGCTAGATCTGAGGCTTACAGCAGGACCTTAGAGGCACGGATTACATTGTTAGAGACTGAGGCACGTCGCCACGAGTGGCAGCGTCAGGCTGCAGATGATCTTGCTGTTCAGCATATCATGCGTACCCAGGCCTTGGAGGCTGGAGCGCGCATTTGACAGCATTGGATTGACACTGGTACAGTTCCTAGACGTTGGTTATGATTGTATATGCTATGCAGTCTGTTAAGTTTTTATGGGTTACTCCCAGCTAGCAGGCGGTATAGATCTTTTATTTTCTGATTAGCTATCCTGTATAGCCTACTAAGTATTACGGGTAACTCCCGGCTAGTATGGCTTTAGGTTGTATATATTCTTTTGTAACCTAATCAAGGTGATCATTTTGTACCAAACAGATCATGTATATTTCCAGGTTATATATGGAATGGATGTATTATGTTTATGTCCGATCTTGGTTGGTTTAAATATTCACTGTGTGATGTGATCTCACTTTATTTATCATGGATATGTCATGTCATGGTTATATTTTAATGAATTCTAACGGGTATTGGATTTTCTTTAATTGAAGAAAAGTGGCACCAAAAAGAGCAACAAGGTCAACGCGGTCACAACAACAGACGAGACCCCAACATACAGCCACAACCACTACGGTCCACAAAATGCCCAACTCCAAAGCTATGATTAACGAAGGTGTCAGTGCCGCTTTGGCCGCACGTGACGCAACCAGGAATGGCACTGATAGCCATTCTTCGGGAACGGGTGTCAGGGGATCTGAACGCGTTGCCCGAGAGTGCACTTACCAGGATTTCATGAAGTGCAAACCTCTGTATTTCAAGTCAACGAGGGAGTGGTTAATTTAACCCAATGGTTTGAAGAATGGAGACTGTCTCCTAATAAGCAACTGCTCGTGGAGAACCATTCGAGTTTCTCACCTGTACGCTTTTAAGCAGTGCTCTAACAAGTGGAATTCCCAATGTTATTCACATTTACATCATGATTTTTGCCTATTCAATGACTTGGGTCGATCTAAGGAAGAAGATGACCGACAAATATTGTCCACGTAACGAAATGAAGAAGCTTGAGGCAGAATTGTGGAACTTAAAAGTGATAGGTACTGATGTGGTCAATACAACAACGCTTCAGGAACTAGCACTTCTCTGTGTGAGGATTACCTGAGGGAAGTCATGACAAAATGAAAAGGTATGTTTCGGGGGATTGCCCGACATGATCCATGAAACATCGTAGCTTCAAACCAAATGTACAATGCAAGAGGCCCATTGTAAAATGGCCAATGAACTGATGGACAAGAGATCAGCACCATGGCGAAAAACAATCTGGAAAACAAGAGGAAGATAGAAAACACTTCTCGAAACAACCAGAACCAACAACAACAAAACAAGAGGCAAAACACTGGCCGGGCATACACTGCTGGATCGGTTAAAAATAACCCATATGGGGGATCTAGAGCCCCTATGCTTCAAAGTGGCAATTACCACCAAGTGACGGTCGTATAGCTCCAAAGTGCTATAAATGCAACAAATATGGTCACATCGCCCGTGACTGTACGAGTGCAGGAAATGCCAACAACACTAACAACCAGAAGGGCACCGGATCGGGTCAGAAACTTACTTGTTTTGAGTGCGGAGTTCAGGGACACTTCCAGAAGGATTGTCCAAGGCTGAAAAACAACAAAGGCAACCGTGGTAATCAAGCTGGGAATGACAGAGCTCCAGCAAAGTAGTATGTGGTGGAAATGCAGGGGCAAACCCCAGACAATGTCGTGGCGGTAGCGTTCCTTCTAAACAACCGTTATGCTTATATCTTGTTTGATACGGGTGCCGATCGAAGTTTTGTGTCTACTACATTTAGCTCCCAAATTGACATCACGCCATCTACCCTAGATCATTATTATGATGTCGAACTAGCTGATGGGAGGATAATTGGGTTAAACACTATACTTAAGGGTTGCACATTAAACTTCCTAAACCACCAATTCCATGTAAACTTAATGCCTGAGAACTTGGTATTTTTTGACGCTATAGATCGGTATGGATTGTTGGCTAAATACCAAGCGGTCATGTGTGTGCTGAGAAGATTGTCGCATTCCCTGGAGAAATAAAACCTTAATCATACACGGTGACGGAAGTACTCAGGGAAGTGTGACACGATTAAACATCATTTCGTGCACTAAAGCACAGAAGTACATGGAAAAAGGATTTCCTGTCTTTTTGGCAGATATCACTACAAAAGAGGTTGAAGACAAGTGATCGAGGATGCATGGAAAAGATAAAAAAAAAAAAGCTACTTGAGGACTACAAATAGTTCAAGACTTTCTTGAAGTATTTCCTGAGGACTTGCCGGGTCTTCCTCCAACTCGACAAGTGGAGTTTCAAATTGATTTGGACCTGTCTGCACCGTAGCACGGTCACCTTAACGATTGCGCTTCCGAGATGAAAGAGTTATCTAAGAAACTGAAGAGCTGTCCGATAAAGGCTTTATAAGCCCAGTTCCTACACCCTTGGGGGAGCTCAGGTCTTAGTTGTCAAGAGAAGGACGGATCATTCCTGATGTGCGATTGAATTACCGGAACTGAATAAACTAACTGTAAAGAACCGTTATCCGCTCCACGTCGAAATTGATGACCTATTGATCAGCTCCAAGGGTATAGTGTCTACTCGAGAGATTGACTTAAGAATCAGGTATCACCATTGAGGGTTCGAGAAGAAAGAGCATTAGTCGAAGACTGCCTTCAGAACTACGTTATGGCCATTACAATTTCAAGTTTATGCGTTTGGTTTTTGACAAACTCACCTGCCGTATTCATGGACCTATGAATCGGTTATGCAAACCATATCATGATAAAATTTCCCCCCCCCGTAATTGTCTATTTATTGACGAATATTCTTATATAGTTCGAAGAGCAAGAAAGAACACTAAGAAACCCTAATGCTAATCTTAGAATTGCTTATAAAAAAGAAGGAGTAGTTGTATGCCAAGTTTTTCCAAATGTGAATTTTGGATTCCTAAAGTACAGTTCCTCCGGTCCACGTGATTCGATAGTGAAGATAGCATGTGATCCAGCCAAAATTGAATCCATTAAAGATTGGACGTCTCCCTAATTCACCAAATGAGATTCGTCATTTTTAGGATCTTGCTGGATACAAATCGAAGATTCATTGAATGGGTTTTCAAGATCGCCAAACTAATGACCAAGCTCACCCATAAGAAGGTATAAGTTTTGAATGGGGCGATAAACAAGAAGCAGCTTTTTCAACTGTTGAAGCAAAAGGTTTTGCAGTGCACCAACCCTTGCAATACCTGAAGGAAGCGAAGATTTACATCGAGCATACTGCGATGCTTTAAGAATAAGGTTTTGGGCGCTGTATTGATGCCAGAGAGAAAAGTGATTTTCTTATGCATCCCAACCAGTTGAAGATTCATGAGAAAACTATACAACACATGATTTAGAACCTTGGTGCATGGTGTTCGCTCTCAAGAACTGGAGACATTTATAATATGGAACTAAGTGTACGGTGTTCACCGATCACAAAAGTTGGCAAACACATTTTATATCAAAAAGAGTTGAACATAGGCAAGCGACGATGGTTAGAGTTTGCTAAGTGTACGATGCGATATTCGTTATCTCCAGGGGAGAAGCAAATGTCATTGCTGACGCTTTTTAAGCAGGAAAAGAACGAGAACCACTGCTAAGAGTTCGAACGCCTTGGTTATGACTATTATTTGGACCTTCCCAAACAGATCTTAATGCTCCGACCGAAGCGCGAAAACCTAGAACATTTAAGAGTGAAACTTAGGAAATGTTGGATAGAAAATGCTAAAATTCCAGAAGCTATTAGAGGACAACACCTAATGCTCTTGAAGAAGGTGAATGGGGGTTTAGCATACAAAAACTATTTTTAAACAATGTAAATTATCCATTTTCAAAAATCTTTAAAAGACATCACAATGTTTTGATAAAGATCTTCTAAATGAAATAATGGAAGTACAAACAGTTTTTGACCAAATGGAAGTGGCTGTTCAACAGTCTTCAGTTGATAAACAATATTTGGAAATTGCTAAGAAAGAAATTTTTTTGGAAAATGATTTACTATTACAAAAAATCGTGTCTCAAGATGTACTATTAATTGTGATGCATTCTATGTCCTTTGGAATATGTGATTATGGAAATATGGAAATGCAAGAGTGTGAATCATGTGAAAAGTGTTTGAATCTTGATGCTGAGCTTTCCAAATCAAAACAAGCATATAATGATCTTTTGAAAATTATTGCACAACTTGAAAAACATTGTAATATTCTCTTGTAAAGAGCATCACTGCAATTACAACAAGAAGTATTGTTCAAAACAATGAAACTTTTACGTAGACAAAATGTTGTTGAAATTCATGAATATTTATATCAATTATTTAAAAGCCTCGCTACAAGATAAAGACAAGACCATTTGTAAGTTGAAGGATACTATTCAATCTTTGAGAGAGAATACCAAGGAAGAGAACGTTAATCATGATAAATGTGATCTTGAACCCATAAATAAGGAACTGGAAAATAGTGTGGCAAAATTGCTTTCTAAGAACGAACATATTTGTAATGAAATTAATCATGTGAAACAGGTTTTTAAAGAACAGTTTGACTCAATCAAACAGACACGTGTTCGTCATAAAGAACAACGTGACTCTTTAATTAACAAACTGAACTTAAAATCTATGGAAAATGAGGATTCAAAAGCTCGAATTCAAGACAAGGTTTCTGTGATAACATCATTGAATAATGATTTACGAAAAATAAAAGGGAAAGAAATTGTTGAAATCTGTTGTACCACATTACCTACTGCCACCCATTATGCTCCAGGCATGTTCAAGCTTGATTTAGTACCGTTGCCTCCTAGGTTATTGCAAAATAGGGATGTTCACATAGACTATCTTAGACACACTCAAGAACAAGATAATACTCTTTGGGAATTAGTCGAACAAGCTAAACTAAAACAACCTTTAGATAGAGAGTTAGACTTTTCCTGTAAGTATGCCACAAGAATTCAGGAGTTGCTTGTATATGTTCAAGATACGTGCCCTAATGCGATAACACCTAGTCCTAAGAAGGTTGCTGTCACACCCATGAACAATGTCAAAGAACGTTAGATGTATTTAAACATCTCACATCCTCAAGCAACATTAAATAGGCAGAGTCTTCAAAAACATTAGATTCTAACACACCTGTGTTGTCTTCTACAGGAGTGAACTGTTCTACTAATTGCGGATCAAAGCCTCCGGACAATAAAAAGAATGATAGGATCTCGCATACATCAAGTAGGAATAATGTAACACCCCCAAAAATGTGTCGCAGCAGAAATATGTCAGGGGGCGTTACTTCATAATACAATAGCACAAGATACAAGAGAAAGACGACTCAATTAAGATTACGCGTGCTCACACAAGTGAAAAGACATCTACCATGTTAGATGAAATTGAAAGTCTAAAAGCTAAATTGCGGAGCAAAGAGTCTTGTTTCACTAGTGACTATGTCAAACCAAAAGTTCTTGCTCCTGGCATGTATGCCATTGACGTTAAACCCATCCCTCATCCCCTTAAGAACAATAGGAGTGTTCATTTAAACTATATCTATAACACCCTGTGTTTTCAAGTCTTTGACGACGTCAATAAATGTACTATTCATTTTTAGTATTGTACGCGTTGCTTGTAATTTCATGAATTAAGTTTAAATCGCGTAAGCCAAAAATTAGCGTTCAATGTAAACGGGCATCAAACAATTAAATGTTTACATCAAGCAAGGGTTATATAATTATTTTAAGGATAATTATTAACTTTGTTCATTTTATTTTTATCGGATACGTAAAGTGTATACGTTTCGCGATAAATTGCGTTTAGGCACTCCCGGAACCACGAAAACTTTTCTACGCTTCAACAAATACCCACTTTTATACCCAATACATAAAAGTTACATAAATATATCATATATATCTTTGTTTTGCCGAAAATAATACAACATGTATAAATATATACATGAAAATTTTGATAAGTCTTACACCTTGGTCAATCTCATGCCATACCACTTTATGGCACACCATACCCCCCATCCCTACCATCCCTTGACCCATAACTAAGACTAAGGCCATCCCTAGGACACCCTTATGTCTCCTTGACCAAGTATACATCTTATATACATACAACTAACACATATATCACTTAACACTTAGGAAAAATTCACAAAACTCTCTCTTTTACTCCTTCCTTGGCCACGGCATTCTAGCCCCTCCCACACAAATCCATACAAAATTTTCTATAACCCTTACACTTCTATATACACATATCCTAAGATGTACTAAGGCATTTGCAAGCATTGGTTAACCATTTCCAAGTTATAATCAAGAAAAAGGAAGCTAGGGTTTAGTGAAGGAAAGTAAGGGTTTATAAAGTGCAAGTTTGGTTTTTGTGGCTAAACAAGGGTTTAGCATAACTAGCAACTAACACATACATCACCAACACTTAAACAAATCAAAGCAAAACTTCCTCTTTTGCTCCATCCTTGGCCACGGCAAACTTACACCCCTTTAACAAATCCATACAAAATTTTCTACAACCCTTACACTTCTATATACACATATTCTAAGATGTACTAAGACATTTGCAAGTATTGGTTAACCATTTCCAAGTTATAATCAAGAAAAAGGAAGCTAGGGTTTAATTAAGGAAGCTAAGGGTTTATTAAGTGCAAGTTTGGTTTTTGTGGCTAAACAAGGGTTTAGTACTTGTACATCATCATCATCATTCTTCTTAAGGTCCATTTAAACTCTTTATGTTGCTATAACTTTCATTATTATGCATATGATATTTCTATTTAGCTTATATCACCATTTAGGTTTTAATCATGAAAATGAAGTATATACTTGAAATGACCACATGGATTACTTATACATATGTTGTGTTAATACTTACATTATGTTAAAAAGGATGAGAAAATGTTGTATCATATTGTTTTGGTGTAAACATGATTAGGGGTAAATTAGGGTTTATAATACTTCATAATATGTTTCAAGAGAAAGTAATGCAAAAGACATGTTAATATTGATTATGGACTTTTAATCATGTTAATAGAACACTAAAATAAGGTCATATGGAAAGAAATACACTTGTACACACTTGGTTATGTGTAAAAATGATTATTTACAAAACTAGTAAATTAGAGATTTCTTAAGTAAAGTTATGATCTTAAGTATTATCATGAATTAATTAACCTTGGTAACTTGGACACATGAGGACTAATATGGACAATAGACATTTAATATATGTATGATTTATAATATATATGATATATGAGACTTGTGATAAAATACAAAAGTAGTAAAGTATAAAGAAAAGGTTACAAATGGAGTCAACAAGCTTAAGCAAACATTCTGTCCAAAATTCGAAATTTTACATATTTATTTTATATTTTTATAAGATAATAAATTTCACGACGATTCCGAAAAGGTAAGAAACTTGTTAAACGGATTAATAACGAAAAAGTTACGTTAAAAACGAGTTATACGTTAATAAACGAAGTCGTAAGTAAATTTTTATAAAAACATTTTTATAAAAATTATAAACAGCAAGGATTGATATTTTTAACAAATAATACATATTTTTAGGATTCCAAAATGATAAGAATCGTAATTTTTCAATTAATAACGAACGAGTTATGAATTTCGCAAGTTTATGACAATTAATACTTTTATAAAACTATTTTTATAAAAGTTACTATTCATGACAGAAAGTTATATTTTTGTAAACCTCATAAAAATATAGAACTTTCAAATACGAGAACGTCCTCGAAAGAATCATTAAAAACGGAGCTATAACGAATAAAATACGACATTTACGGGTTTTACGACGACGAATACGATTTTAATAAAAGTCACGTCTGATGTGAACAGTAAAAGTTACTGTTCACCAGAGGGTCAAAATATCGAAAATGTCAAATTATGATAACTCGTCTGCCCTATTTTACTGTTTTAAAACTGTTTTGGGGGAGAATACATGCTCGTTTACAAACTTGTATATTTTACTACAGTACAATTACCTTTCAATACTTTGTGAGTTCATAGTCTCGCATTTCAATCTTTTCAATGTTTTATAAACCCGCGAGGGGAATACATGCTCTTTTTATATAAATCTTATTATTGTAATACAGTATCAATTACTGACTATTTTACAAAAGCTTGATTTGTCTACTACCTGTATTTGAGAACATGAATACCTATTCCTTGAAACCTTTGAATTTTGAACAATCCATGATTGTTTTTCTTCGGAAACAAGTGTTTTTAATATGTATGCTATGTTTCCTGAGTACATTCTTGCTAAGTACCTTCTTATGCCAACTTAAGTCCCTTTTGATCTTGAACCGTCAGTTGTGTGTCGTGAGCGCGTGTGTTGTGGTTAAGTTTTCGGGATTGACTATCCCCACATTCTTGGGTCTCTAGTTTGATCAGGTGCATTGAACTTTAGGATTTACTTTACCAGGATGTTTTGGCAAGATCATCCTACTTTTATGGGGCATTCCAATCTTTTGTTTGAAGTACGTTAAGGTTTCGGTGTCATGAGCTTAGTGAAATAATTATTCTTAGACTTGATGAATGTGTTTCTCTTGTTACCTTATTGTTTTGGACTTGGATACGTACTTAGTCACCATTTACTCTCGATCTAGGTGGTCCACATTTTTAAATACTTCTTGTTTATGATAATCACTACTTGGATTTCGGAAATAACACTTTTAAATGTTGTAACGCTACTTTTCTTCTGAAATATTTCTTAAATTATTTCAATATTGCTTTTTTACTTAAACCTATGAATTCACCAACATTATTGTTGACGTTTTAGCATGTATTTTCAGGTTACTATTTTGCTAGTGGAGCATTGGGAGCATTCGAGTCGCGCGGATATATATTTTTGAAGGCTTAATAACTTGTATACCATTCGACAAACGTTTTGACAATGTTTTCTAATACATTATAAATGAAACCTGTTGCAACTCTGATCTTTTATTAAATAGAATATGACTTTATTTAAAACGTCCATTTTAAGGTCGTTTTCCGTGACTTGTGTGGTTGTGCGTGGTGGGGGTTGGGGGGGGGGGTGCGGGTGGGGGGTTGGTGGTGGGGGGGGTGTGGGGCGTGGGGGGAGACCTGTAGTAGACCCCAAACTTACATTTCCGCTGCGTTGTCCTGATTTTCGGGGGTGTTACAGGCTGCACATGAAGGGTTTCTGTAGTTATCAACTCAGTTTAATACAAAGCATATGGATATGTTTTGGAGTTACATGGAGTTGTTCAATGATCTAGGCATGTGAAGAGTTCCTGGAATCCTCTAACAACATGCTTTTGGTTTCTATTTGGCAGCAAAATAACTCCATCTTCCTCGAAATCATCATCTAAAAAGAAAATTTGTTGGGCCGCTTCATTAACAACAAACAGGTTTGTAAACCCTAATTTCAAATGGTTTAAATATTATGTTCTCGAGTTTAGGTTTTCGTTCTAAAGAATCTTTATAGGGTTTGTAAAGTTTAATGGTATAAATTTTCTGTTTTTTTGTAATGGGTGTATAAAAATTGCTTATTTAAAAGTGGTTTTTGAATTTGTTGTTATACTTGATTTGAAGTATAGTAAGGCTTGCAAAAATCAGTGTTCTTTAGGCTACTACATGATGCAAACCGGTTTGTCATATTTTGTTGCTTATAAATTTTCCTTGCAAATTTAATTTGTTGTTTCTTTAGTTGTTTCATTTGAACGAATGCTTTTGAATAAGGTATCTCCTCTAATTAAAGATTGAAATTTACAATCATTAGGGGGGTTTATCAAGGAACAAAACAACAGCTCGCGAACCACTACAAATGAAAGCAGCAAGCTCTATGGTTCAAGAAAGAGAATGGGATCAATAAAAGCTTAAAAAGGTGCAATAAAGCTATATTATGCTTTTCGATAGTCATTTTGTTTTGTCATTAAGACGCGTGTGTTTATTTAATGTAACAAATTTGTAATTTCAGGTGACAAACATGAGTTATGCCTTTTTTATAGAGCGTATAATTAGTTTTGAGGGTTGGACGGTTTTACTAAATGTGCTTATTTGATCATTTGCGAGAGAAACGACTTGAAACTGATGTATCTTTTTTAAATGATTTATTTTAGGTAGTGCTTCCATTTAGTTGACATGCATTGCTTCTCAAAGGATCATTCCTAGGTAATTCTCGAACCACAGTAAATATCATTCTATTATAGTTCAAGATTATTTTTAAGAAGACAATGTCGAAAAGGATAATAAGGTTATTTAGTAGCTTATGAGCTTATTATATATGGGTATAACTAATAAGCGTTTTTGATAGTTTCGGTGTAGCAATACAGATTATTGCTTATTAGCTAATCTAAGCTGTTTGGACCTGCTTATTTAGAAAATTTTGTGTATCTGACAAGCTGATAAGTAAATCCTAACATAAGATGTTTTTTGTGTATTATCATAAGCTTTTTAAATAACCTTCACCGCACACACCTCTCTTGAAGATATTTTTTAACTATACGTGGTTTTTAATAGGATTTATACTTGACATAGTTGCATCTGAATGATTTCCGAAATTTGAAATAGTTGATTTGTGCTTAAACACGCATCATTTTAGCCCCGGAAAACACTATTAAACGGACTAATATAATAAAATATGAGTAATTATATTGCAAATATGTTTGGTTTGTGTTATTATGTCTTGCAGGTAAAAAGGACTATAAAATGAAGCAAAAAACGGTGATTTTTGGTGAGGTTTCGACGACATTTTCAGTGTTTATTCCAATGATTCAATCGAACTCGTAACAATTCCCGAGCACTTCATGGAAAGAGCACGAAATGACGAGTCCACGGTACTTTCCTCTCAATTTTGAAATTTCTTTATTTGAACCGTAAACCCTTATTTGACCTTCTTTAATTTATGACCCTGCTGGTCTCTTACACCTTATAAATAAATATAGTGCCTTATACTAACATATGCTATGGCTCTAGCTCAGTCTGGACTTGGGTACTCTTGGTCTTTGCTCGGGTGTCAAAAATTGGTAGCGTTCGTGAGGAAGTGTCGAAGTATTATTAAGTATTGCCAATTAAGATGTAAGAATTACTTAGGAAAGATTATAATTAATCTTATGGTGTCGTATCTCGGACGTGAATTGAATTGAGATTACTATTTATGTTTTTCGTTTGATGCTTGTTTATCAAATATTTTTGGATTTGTTTTTATACTAATAATATAATAACTAAGTACTATTAAACTAAGCAAATAGACCTAAAACGAATATGCTTGTCAAGTAAGGCGATTAGATCCCTAATGGTGTAGGTTAAGTTTTTATCGATCGACATTAACACCGTTCTAAAAAATATTTTTCACATCGTTGGTTTAATTTTGAAAAACAATTTTTATCGTGATATTAATTCTAGTTTAATGCTAATTATTCTTACGGCTTTTGCACGTTTAAAAATCCAAATACATTAATCTAAAATAATCCGAAAATTATAATCAAACAATTCCCTTTTTATAATTCCACTTATATCACTAATACACAACTACTTTACAGGCATATTATTACAAACTATTCACTAAACATGGAACTACTAAATCAACAATAATGAAAATATTAATCAAAATAAGTCTAAAAATTACTAAGTATAGAGAAAGGAAGGAAAGTAGAACCCGATCGAAGCAACAAAAACAAAACAACCATCCGATCTAATAAACTAATTAAAATCCTAAAGCTTACTACTTTATTAGTTTTTTTCAAACTAATTAGCTAGTAAAGTTTTGAGCTTTATTCACTAATTAGCTTAATAAAGACTACAAAAAGCTTAAAACTTTAGGAATAAAACTAGCTTATTAGACCCATAAGCTCCTCGCCTAAGTATAGAAACGGTTTCATCAACAATAAGACACAAGCAAAGTTTAAAGAATAAATAAAAAAAAAAATAAGGCTATATGAATAAGCTATAAGCTAATAGGCTTAAATTCAAAATATTAAGAATTTCGAAAATATATAAGCTAAAATCTATAAGATTTGAACAAACTAAGCTATTTAAAAGATTGGAAAGATAGCTAGCACTATTGTGAATTAAATACTTTATCAAAATGCTTTTTGAATTAGCTTTGAGAAAAAATTATTCAATACATAAGCTATAAGATCCTATTATAATAAGCTACAAAGATTTATCTAAATTGAAAGTAAACTAAATAGATAAAAAAATTGACTAATATAGATGATAGATAATTACAGAAAATTATGCTAAAGTAAATAAGCTACTCGAAATAAGCTACTCAAAAGCTTATTCGAAAAGCTTAAACAAACAAGAATATGAAATAAGCTTAGATGAGATAAGCTATAAGGAGCTTACTCGAATATAAGCTTAAGGGATTAGGATCAAAAAATGAATAAACTAAAAAGAGCTTATTTGGAAATAAGCTAGGAAAAAAAGAAAAAGAAATAAGCACAAGTAATAAGCATCAAGAAATACCAACCTTAGAAATAAGCATCTTCATTAATAATAAGACCCATTTAGTAATTTAAGCCAAAATCCAATAAGCTGTAAAAAAGTTTTACAATTAAAGACCTACTATCAAAAAAACTTATAAGCTATTTTTTTTACTACTCTATCTACTATGTGAAATGAAAAAGAAAACAAAGAAAAAAGAATAGGTCGTCGCTTGATGCGTCTGGATCTGGTCTATTTTATAACCCAAGTAGCAGGGGCTATTTAGTCATTTCAGGCGACTTCCAGCACACACCTTTCAATCATAGCCAATCATTGGGGCATTAATCACCTCGGATCCTTCACCAGCCAATCATTGGCCTCCAATTATTACCCCTTCCAAAAGCATCGGATCATGTGCACTGCCAGCTGCCTTTTTTGTCATTTAGTACACGTGTCAGCTCCTGGTTGGTTAGCCACCTCGTAACCGCCAGCCGCCAAATCTGACCTCGTACCTGCAATAATTATAAGTGTCGGCGTCGCCGCTACGTAGCGGCACCTCATTGGCTAGCCGCCATGCCACGTGGCAGTCACGTCAACAAGTGGGGCCCACTTGCTAACGTGGCAGCCACGTGGCATCCACATGGCGCTGGCGTGGAAATTGCAAAAGCGTCTCTTGCCCGAGTCGAACCTGGGACGTCCCGGGCAAAGGCTCAAGGGAGTACCCAAGTCCAACTGAGCTAGAGCATAGCTTATGTTAGTATATGCACTGATTTATTTATAAGGGGTAAGAGTCCAGGCCCGGGTCATTAATAAAGGAAGGGTCAAATAAGGTTTGACCGGTTCAAATAAGAAAGGTTCAAAAGGTGAGGAAAGTACCGTTGGACTTGTAATTTCATGCTCTTTCCAATGGAGTGCTCGGGGAATTTTTACGAGTTCGTTTGAATCTTGATAAACGTGAAAACGTCGTCGAAACTCATCCGAAAATCATCGTTTTTGCTTCGTTTTCAATCCTTTGTACCTGCAAGACATAATAACACAAACCAAACATATTTGCAATATAATTATTCATATTTTATGGTTATTAGTCCGTTTAATAGTGTTTTCTGAGGCTAAAATGATGTGTGTTTAAGCACACATCAAATTTCTCCACACTAAGCCATTGCTGGTCCCACACACAATGTTTATAATACACGCTAAGAAAGAAATAATTTTAACCCCCCTTAACTTATAACCCCTCACATCAAACAAGAACAGAAAAGGTCCATCAAGATGGCATAAAAATCATTTGTTTCAAAAACTCTCTGTTTTAACCACTTATTCAATAATAAAAAACTAAGATAAAATTTTAATAAAATTATTTAAAAGGCTTAAAGAACGGGAGTTCATCATCCTCATTTTTCACAATCCCCAAACCAAGCTTAAAATGAAATCACAGCTAAATACAAAATTAGTTGCTAACACTACTCATAAATGATAATTGTGTAAACGCAACTACTTTTCGCTCCCTTATTCCCAATTCCTTTAAGGATTTTATTCGGAAAATATAATGTGAAATGAGATCACTTATTTTAATAGATTATGGTCTTATTATAAAGGAGACTGGTTTAAACCATAATTAGTTTGAAATCATTTCCTAAAGAAACGATATACTGAGAATAAGGTTCACATTAAGGTTCTAATTTCGCATGATTTAGGGGTTATCCTTTTTATTTCATCCGAAACAACTCAACTACGAGTCCAGAAACGGAGGCTTTATTATAACCCTGGAGTCGAAATTTGGCTTTATTATTATTCTAGCAACAATATTAGCCCTCGGTCCTTTAAACAACTGAGACATCGGGAGTGAACCGACAGGAAACAGTAGTCTTATTTCGATCTCAGGAATTTCCTCGACCTTTTCGAATTTTGAGTTAACGGGAGTGAACCGTCAGGAAACAGTAAACTTTTATCAGTCTCGGATTATTATTATTATTATTACTTCCACCCTTTAAACAATTGAGATATTGGGAGCGAACCGACAGGAAATAGTAGTCTTATTTTGGCTTTAGCTTATTACATTTTATTATTATAGCCAAATTTTGAGTCTTGTGGTCTTTTAACTACCTAGACAACGGGAGCGAGCCGTCAGGAATCGGTAGCCTATTTCCCCACAACACTGACAAAACCTCGATGTGTACCTTACTTTCATCAGAAGGAATCTCTACGAATGGATCAGAACTAAGAATCGCAAAAACCAAAGCAACTTTATTTATTGAAAATTATGTTATTTTGTTTATTTAGTTGATGGGAGAAAAAAAGCCATAATTAACCTCTATGAGCTCTAAAGTAGGGATGACAATAAAACCCGTACCCGACGGGGACCCGATCCCCAAACCCTAATTGACTAGGGAATCCTCGAGTTGACTGGGGATGGGGATGGGGACGGGGAATCCCCGAATTATAAAATCGGGGATGAGGCGAGGATGGGATAGCATAAATCCCCGACCCCGAACCCGAACCCAGCCTCGAAATTTTTAATGTACAAGTATATATAAATTATTTGTATATTAATATTACATGTACATGTATATGTATATATTAGTGAGTATTGACAAGTATTATACTTGAAGTAAATTTGTGTATATATGTGATATATAATGGATCAAATATTTTTAAAATGTTAAGCACTAACTATAGTATTATTCAAACAAAGATTTTTCGAATACACACATTCGATCCATTATATACATATATATATGTACATATATATATATATATATATATATATATATATATAATTAAGTGATGTTCAATATTTTTTAAAATGTTAAGCATAACTATAGTTTATTTAACAATGATTTTTCGAATTACACACATTGAGATCATTATTTAAATTATTATATGTTATCATACTATATATATATATACATATATATATATATTTTATTAATTTATATATATATATCTACTATATATATAGATATACATATTTATTTATTTATACTTTAATATATATATTTCATATATATTATTTATTTATAGTTATTATATATATATTGTGATGTTTTAAGTATTTACGACGCTTTAAATGTTGAAATAGACATTTTATCTAATCCAACTTTGTACAAAGTGTGCATTTTAGACATTTTGTAGGTCAATTATTTATATTTTGGTATTGTGTAATTTGTTTGGCAAATTTTATAGGGCCGGAAATCCTCGGAATCCCTATGGGGAATCCCGATCCCCATTGGGGATGGGGGATGTAATTATGATCCCCGAGGGGGATCCGGGGACGGGGATGGGGGTTGAGGCTGGGAAACAGGGATGGGGATGGTTAAATACGATCCCCGAAATTTCCTCCGACCCATTGTCATCCCTACTCTAAAGAGATCCAACTACTCCACGCTTAGCATCTAACTTATATTCAACTCTATCATTTTTTGTTCTTTGCAACATTTTTAAGTTTTGCAAACGCTTAGTCTTGAAAGCTAAGAGAAAAGCTAGAGTGCAATACTCGGTCAAGTCAAAATCTCCCAAGTTCTAGCCTACGGGCCTTATTTCTACACATTTTTATATTATTTTTTCATTTTTTCATCTTTTTTTAATAATAAAACAATATATTGGTCAAAACGGGGTATGCGTTGGGTCCAGACATGCTTATATTCTATTAGTATTTTAATTAGTCTATTTACTTGTTAAACCTATGCTATGTACGTTGTCTAATAATATGGGGGTTTTTTGCCTAAGAGACTGGCACAGGTTTGGTGATGATAATATCAATTCAATAGACAATAAACACAAAATAAGAAGATTAGAAGATAAAAAAGTAGTACAAGCCGAATGATAGAAAACTGTATTAGCCATATTAAATCCGGTTCAATGCTGGTTTGTTTGTTTTAGTGCAATGACTTACTTATCTCGAAGCGACATATCATTATTAAGACTTAGGCGGTGTTGATCTCAATGAACAGATCTTCTTAGCTTGTTAAAGCTTAGTTAACCTGGATAAATCCAAACTAACTATAAGAGAAACTATGATTGTTAATACTACAAGTTATGCGGATTCCTTTTATACACTAAGGAAACCCTAATGGGCTTACAAAACACGTACAATGATAATGCATAACTATTCCTAATTTAACTCATGCATATCATAATAGCCATACTAACTATATAAGACTAACAGCACTAACTATTAACTAGCAGTACTAACTATACTAGCAGTACTAACAATGTACTGGCAGTACTAACTAATATAAATAATAGTACTAACTACTTAATCTGTTTTCTTTAATCTTTAGCAACAGCATCAACTCTGAACCAGTAGTAGTAAATTAGCACCAATAGTAGTAACTCAGAATTCTGAACAATCCTCCCCTAAACTAGATATTTACTTGTTAATCATCAAGTTTCTTCACTGTAAGCTCCATAAGCACTAGGAGGATGTATCCAAACACTTTACTACTCTTCAAGCAATGATTTAATGAACCTGATAAGCTCAAATGCCATAGTACTTTCTTCTTTAGCTTCTAACTGCAAGTTCAACATCTTCTCCAGTAATTCCTTGACCAGAGGGTACTTCTTCTCTACTAGCATATTAATTTCCATGGGTTTGCCATCCATAAACAGAGTGTGAACTCCACAACTTTCATACAATTTCCATCTCAGTAATTTCCAATCTAGTTGATTCATCCATAGTTCATCTTTTTCATCTGGGTCAAATATCATCCTTAGATCTCCCCAAAGCAACAAATCCTGTCCTTCAAGAGGATGATCTTGAAACCTTTCCTGAACTAACCTGTATAGATCATTCAAGTCTATCCTGTCAAGTCTTCTTAAGAAGGCTTGTATGTCTCTATGATAGCTTGAACTTCCATTAGCTCTGGTTAATTTGTAAACATACATGTCTTTTTCTTCCATCTTTCCCAGCAACTGATATTCCCAATTCAAAATAGGAAATTTTCTGGATAGTGGCTTATAGTTCACTTCACTGTCATCATTAGAAATTATCTTTAAACTTAACCTAAGTTCTTCTTTCTCCTTCTCATACTCTGCTGCTTCTTCTTCCGTACCATCCTTTACAGATTTCATCACTTTTGGTTTCTTGGGTAACTTTTGTGATGCATATGATCCTGCAACTCTTTTCAATCTTTTACCTAACTTCTGAGCTTCTTTCTCTGAATCTATTGGTGTAAAATCTTGAATCCTCCTTTGCTGTCTTTCATACAACCCCTAGATTTCTTCATAAGACTTTCCTTTTAGCTGACTGTGTTTGTAACCACCCATGTTCTTTAGATAAGTCATCATAAGATTCCTCAACTGTGTTTTAATAGGTGGTTTATTTCTGATTGCTTCTGCTCTTTCAGTTGCTAACTGTTTCTTTCTTCTTTCAAAGAATTCTGCTAATAACCTGGCCCTTTCTTCAACTGTATACTTCTCTTGTTCTTCTTGTGTCATTCTAGTAGCCAGTTCATAATCAGCATCTATCATTTCCTGTACCTCATCAAACATTTCAGCTATAGCAACCTTAGAAGCCTCTTTTTGTCTTTCTCTTTCTACTTTGAGTTCTTCATCCAATTCTGCTTGAAGTCTTAAGGCTACTTCAACATCTCTTTCTAACTGTGCATCACCTTGAACCTTTTTCTTTGTCTTCTCCACAGGTTCAGTCTCCTTTAGAATACCTTTACCTTTGTCTTTAGGATAAATGTTTGGAAGAGGTTGAAGTGTAGTTATTGATATGATTGGTCTAGAAGAGACTTCTATATCTTTAATAGCAACTCCTTTCTCCTTAGCTTTCTCTTCTTTCATCTTTATCAAAGTCTGAACCATAGCCATAATAGCATCCTCATCATCAAAGACTGTTGTTGTTGTAGAAGGAGTCCTTGGTGCAGCAATAGTAACTCTCTCACCAGCAGTATTAACTGCTTTTGTGTCACCACTTCCTTTCACCACTTTTATATCATCAGCACCAATCTTTCCTTGGTTCTCTGCATCTTTCTCTTAAACAAAAGCCATTCCTTCATCCACCAGATCATCAAGATTATCAAAATCACTATCTTTAAACATTGGCTTTGTCTTGTTACTTATCCTCCCCTGTCTGGATGCATACTCCTCATCTAAAATCATCATTAGAAGACTCAACCTGACTGTATATCCTCCTTCTTGGGTGTGAGATGCTTGACTTCCTCTGTATTTCTAATTTCTTCACTCTTTTCTTTAGTTTGAGGATTTCCACAGCTTGAGCATCCTTCTCTTTCTCCGAGTCAAGCACCTGTTTTGACAAATTTGTACACATAACCATCAATTCTTTCAATTTCAATCTACCCTCATCACTTTCATGTATGTAACCTCCCGAGAGAGGTGAATCATGGGGTATAGGTGTTACAATATCCATCAATTCAAAAGTATGTTCCATCCTGCCCTCCCCACTTCCAGATGTGTGACCTTCTGTAAAAGCCTCTTTTTGTCTTTTTCTTTCTACTCTGAGTTCTTCATCCAATTTTGCTTGAAGTCTTAAGGCTACTTCAGCATCTCTTTCTATCTATGCATCACCTTGAACCTTTTTCTTTGTTTTCTCTACAGGTTCAGTCTCCTGTAGAATACCTTTACCTTTATCTTTAGGATCAATGGTTAGAAGAGGTTGAAGTGTAGTTATTGATCTGATAGATCTAGAAGAGTCTTCTACATCTTTAATAGCAACTCCTTTCTCCTTAGTTTTCTCTTCCTTCATCTTTATCAAAGTCTGAGCCATAGCCATAGTAACATCCTCATCATCAAAGACTGTTGTTGTTGTAGGAGGAGTCCTTGGTGCAGCAGTACTAACTCCCTCACCAGCAGTATTAACTGCTTCTGTGTCATCAACACCAATCTTTCCTTGGTTCTCTGCATCTTTCTCTTGAAAAAAAGCCATTCCTTCATCCACCAGATCATCAAAATCACTATCTTTAAACATTGGCTTTGTCTTGTCACTTGTCCTCCCTTGTTTGGATGCATCCTCCTCATCTAATTCATCATCAGAAGACTCAACATGCCTGTATATCCTCCTTCTTGGGTGTGAGATGCTTGACTTCCTCTGTCTTTCTAATTTCTTGACTCTTTTCTTTAGTTTGAGGATCTCCACAGCTTGAGCATCCTTCTCTTTCTCTAAGTCAAGCACCTGTTTTGACAATTTTGTACACATAACCATCAATTCTTCCAATTTTAATCTACCCTTATCACTTCCAGGTGTGTAACCTCCTAGGAGAGGTGAATCGTGAGATGTAGGTGGTACAATATCCATCAATTCAAAAGTATGTTCCATCCTGCACTCCCCACTTCCAGATGTATGACTTTCTTAGAGAGGTGGTTCATTGGGCTGTTTAGGCACTCTCTCAGACCTAGTCTGAGCAGGAGCACCCCCATGGTTTCTTGGCGCCTAGGACTGCCACCTGTATCCATTCCCTGAGGAATGTCAACATTAGGCATTGCCGTGGTCTGGGTCCTAATTATGTTATCACTGTCCTGTGCTGCAACTAAGCTAGCATCAGTAGTGATAGCCCTTTCCACATTGTCACCCCCTCCTTATGGACAACCTCATCTGCTCCAAGGTCTAGAGGCACACTAGTCTGAGATAACTCAGTGACCTTTTTGGCTCTCCTATGTTTTTGTGTCTTTCTGTGTTTTCTTTGATATATAGATGGAGATGGGAGTATTTGCTCAATGTTAGCTTCAGTCTGAGGTTCATGGGAAACTGTTGGAGGTGTTTCAGTTTGAAGTAGTTCAGTTTGAGATTCTGAAACATTTGGTTGTGAGGTAGAGGGTGTGGGTTGTGGTTTAGGGGTTGTTACTAAACTTTCACCCTCAGGTGCTTGGTTTTGCACCAACATGGATTCAAAAAGTGGGGTAACTTTTCCTAAAAAACTTTTACTTTTCCTTGCCATATATAAGAAAACCTTTTTAGTATGGCTTTGTGTTTCATAAGTATCATTAAAAGGTTCTGGTAAATCTTTAAGCTGGTTATTCAAAAAGAGTTGTAAAAACCATGGATACATTAAAAAACTTCTTTGGATCCAAGTTCCTTAACATACCATCAAAAATCAATTTAGAAAAATTAAATTTTTGACCCTTTGCCAAACATATAACTGTTGAAGCCAAATTGGTTGAAAATTCATTCAAGCTAGTTGATTTTTAACTTATATAATGAAGGATGGTATGTATTAAGAATTTCCATTGTGGAGAGAATGAACCTTTTTGAAAAGTAAGTTTTGTTGAAAGCTGTTCATACCCTATCAATGCAAGGTTTTCAAAAATTTCATCATTTGTAAGGCAAGTAATACCATCCTCATCATCAAAGAGAAGATCATTCCTCACTGATGAATTTGTTATCACTACTGCCTTGCCATCAACTATGGCATGTATTTTCTTTACTGAATTGACTGTTTTGGAAGTGGCAGTATTCCAAAACTGTTCAATATAAGAAGCATAGATAGTAGGACTTACAGTGAGAGCATAATTGATCAAACATGTAGAGAGCAAGTCCACTATCTGATGAAATTATGTATTCTCATCACTCTTTTCCAAATACGTGACCATGTTGTGTTGGTTTATAAAAGCAAGATCAGCCATGAATAATTGAATATTGCCGGTGTGAAAATTGATTAGGGTTTGATAAATTATGAGCAATTGGTATTTGTGAAAGTTATTGTTTGATTAATAGGATTATATAAGCACCAAAGAAAACTTAAGAGGAAAGTAGCCGTTAATTTGTTAAAAATTACCCCTGAATTGTATTTAGTAACGGTAACTTTAGCAGCACTAAGTTAGGCTAGCAGTACTAAGTTTGTACTAGCAGTACTAACTTTCGCACTTATAGTTTTTGGCAAACTACCAGCCATCAACGGATTTGAGAATTCTTTACCAGTCGTCATTTTCCCTGGAATAGCCAATTCTTTCTTGTCTGTTAGACATGGTGAATTGACCATTTGTTATGTGGTGAAAACCAATATGTGAAACATCAGCAGTATTAACAAAATCACCAGAATTCACACCAAATCAGCATATCCATTATTAATCAAATAACCTTTAAGCTCTAATCCTGCAAAATGTTAGTTCCAAACATAAAGAAACACAATCTAAAACATCTTGCATATTGCTCATAATAACTGACAGTATTAACTTTTAAGCTTAGCAGTACTAAGTATCAGTTACCAGAATTAACCCATTTTCATCACTTGGCAGCTCTTGCACTTCATTCTAAGCATCAATGATGTATAATCCGCTGCACTTATACACATAGTTCCATATAGCCTTCCCTAAAACAAAGCTTCTATGTGTATTATCAGCTATGCCAATACACATATACAGAACAACACTAAAATTAGACTAACAATATTAACTTTTTCTCTAATAACTATACAACAACATGCCTCTATTCATTACAAGCACACTAGAAATTACTAGATAGACATGTGAGAATTCATAAGGATCCATATTTATGCATAACCCATAAATAAAAGTTAAAAAATGTTATCTAAACAAATAAACCTCCCCTCAAACAATACTTCAGAGATTAAGTAATCCAATGCTAGCAATCAAAAAGTTAAACCTACTAACATCAAAAGTCTTTGTGAGAAGATCTGCAACATTGTGGTTTGTGTAAATCTTGATCACTTGAATCAACTTCTTCTCATAAGAATCTCTGATGAAATGGTGCCTTATCTCAATGTGCTTGGTTTTAGAATGAAACACTGGATTCTTCACAATACAAATGGTGCTTTCATTATCAATGTAAATCTAGGTGTTCATGAAATTGAACCCATAATCAAGCATTTGATTTTGGATCCATAACACCTATCCACAGCAATTAGCAGTAGCAACATACTCTGCTTCAGTAGTAGAATTGGCTACTATAGTCTACTTCTTACATTGCCATGAAATCAACCTCTTGTCAAGAAATTGACAACCTCATGTTGTGGATTTCCTGTCAAGACTAGCTCTAGCATAATCACTATCAGAAAAGGCTTCCAAGTCAAATGGTGAATCTCTAGGATACCAAAGGCCCAATTTAGGTTGACCTTTCAAGTATCTAAAGACCCTCTTCACAGCATGAAGATGTGAGGTTTTAGGTTGACCTTTCAAGTAACTTGGAACCTTGCACAAGCACAAACAGCAAAAGTTATGTCTGGTCTAGAAGCTGTTAGGTACATCAATGATCCAATCATTGATCTGTATAAATGAACATCTACACTATCAGCTTCTTCATCCTTGACCAATGCCTTGTTAGGTTCCATGGGAGTGCTTGCTGTCTTCACAGTGATAAAATCAAACTTTTTCAATATATCAACCACATATTTGTCTTGGCTAATAAAGATTCCATCGTGCTTCTGTTGTACTTGTAATCCTAAGAAAAAAGTAAGTTCTCCCATAGAACTCATTTGGAATCTCTTGTGCATCATCTGCTCAAATTCAACACATAAAGACTTCTTTGTAGACCCAAAGATGATGTCATCAACATACACATGTACTAACAAGATATCACCTTTGTCCTTCTTGATGAACAAAGTCTTATCTATAGTGCCTCTTTTAAATCCATTCTTAATTAAGTAGGTAGACAAGGTCTCATACCAGGCTCTAGGAGCTTGATGTAGACCAAATAAATCTTTTTCCACCTTATAAACCTTATCAAGGAACTGTGGATCTTCAAAACCAGGAGGTTGGCACACATATACCACCTCTTTAATAGTACCATATAAAAAGGCACTCTTCATATCCATCTGGTACACAATAAACCCCATAAATAATGCATAGGCCAAAAATAACCTGATTGCTTCAATCCTAGCAACAGGAGCAAAAACCTCATCATAATCAATTCTTTCCTCTTGGGTATAACCTTGTGCAACTAGTCTTGCCTTGTTTCTGACTACAATTCCTCTCTCATCTTTCTTGTTTCTATATACCCACTTAGTTCCAATAGCTCTCTTACCTTTAGGAAGATCCACCAGAGTCCAAACCTTTTGAAGTTTAAATTGCAAAAGCTCCTCTTGCATTGCTTCTATCCAACTTGGATCTGTCAAAGCTTGGATCACCTTTTTAGGTTCTATTTGAGAGAGAAAATAGGCAAACAAGCAGTTCTGATAATCTTTGTGATTTGTTCTTCTCTGCTTGCTAATGTAGCTGACCATAGCATTTTCTTCAGAAAAATTGATCATTCTCCTTGTTTGAATAGCTGAATTTATGTCTCCAATAATCTGGTCTTTAGGATGATCCTTGTGAATTCTAGTTGTGGGAATAGGACTGACATTCATGGTGGTTTCCAAATTGTTGAGGTCAGCCTCTGCACCCACATCTTCATCATCATATGCACCTCTAAAGATACCAGTAGAATCCTCCAAATCAGGCATAAGAGGATCAGTTGGAAGATCATTATTGTCAAAACTTTGCCCAGCAGCACTAACAGATGGACTAACAGTATTAAGTCTGTTAGTGCTGTTAGTGATAGTAGCCTCTCCTTGACCAACCAATCTTTCAGTTTCTTGATCAAATTGTTTTCTAAGAGCTTCTTCTTGATCTCTAACATCTTTCTCATGACCATTTTTATCACCATCTTTTGCTGGATACTGAGCATCATTCTTCTTTCCAGCATCATCAACAAACTCATCATCTGAGCTCTTTGGACCTTGAGAATCAGAAGTCAAAAATGGTAGCAGAATATATTCATGATTAGATGCTTTCTCCTGTCCAGTTTGCACTGCATTAACATTTGTCTCTATACCTGCATCATCATTAGTTTGATTTCCTGCAGAAACTGGCTCATAATTCATAGATTTTGTCAGTGAATCAATATCAAAGAGCCATTCTGGACCACTTCCTGCAACATTAGGTTTATTTTCAAGAAATTTAATATGCAGGTTCTCTTCAACTTTCTTGGTTCTAGTGTTAAATACCCTAAATGCCTTACTATTTACAGAGTATCCAACCAAGAACCCCTCATCAGCCTTCCCTTCAAACTTGCCTAGATGATCTAAGGTATTCAAGATAGTAACAGGACACCCAAAAGGTCTCATGAAGTCTAGATTTGGTGATCTACCAATTAAAAGTTCATAAGGTGTCTTGTTATGAGGCTTTGTTATCAAAACTCTATTCTGAACATAGCAAGCAGTATTAATTGCTTCAGCCCAAAATGTAGTAGGTAATAGTGAATCTGCTAGCATAGTCCTAGCTGCCTCTATTAGTGTTCTATTCTTTCTTTCAGCTACTCCATTTTGTTGTGGAGTCCTAGCAACACTAAATTCTCTCTTGATTCCTTTCATCTCACAGAACTGATTCATTTCACTATTCTTAAACTCAGTTCCATTGTCACACCTGATAATTTTAACCTTATGATTTATTTGGTTTTCTATGCCTGTGATAAAAGTTTTAAGGATTCCACTAGTCTCATCCTTAGAGGCCAAAAAGAAAACCCAACTAAACCTACTAAAGTCATCAGTGACAACAAGGCAATACATCTTTTTATTTAGACTCTTTACAAATGTTGGACCAAACAAATCCATATGCAACATTTGTAAAGGCTGGCTGATAGAGCTCACAAGCTTGGTCTTACAGGAGGCTTTGTGCTGCTTTCCCTTCTGACAAGCAACACATGTATGGTCATTTTCAAAAAGCTTTGAAGGCAAACCTCTAACAAGGTTTCCCCTCACAAGTTTGTTCATAGTTTTAAAGTTTACATGACCAAGCCTCCTATGCCATAAATTAGACTCATCTATTATAGCCTTTGCAAATAAACAAGTCAAACCTCCTGATGGAACAACATTCTTTAAATTAAAACTGTACATATTATTCTGTCTAAGATCTTTAAGCAGTACTTGACTTTCATTAAGTAACTTAAAATCAGGAGATAGAATAAGACATTCAGTCTCAGTGAAAAGAACACTGTTTTTCTTGTCACACATTTGTGAGACAGAGAAAAGATTAAACTTAAGTTCCTTTACAAAGTATACATCTTCAAAGTCTAATTTCCCAGTCCTAATTTTACATTTTCCAGTAATTTTACCTCCTTTAGGACTTCCAGCAAATGCAACAAATCCTTCATCAATGTCTTGATAATCTATTAGGTAGGACTTGTTCCCAGTCATATGCCTAGAGCATCCACTATCAAAAATCCCTTGATCCTGTAAATCATATTGTGGATTACCCTGCACTCAAAATAAGAGAATTGGATTCTCTTGGGGACCCAAGCCATCACTGACTTGAGTCTGCCATGAGGATCAACATAGTCAAATCTTTTGGGCATCTATGATCCACTGTCTTGGGAGATATGGTCAATTACTTTTCCTGTTGGTCTCCAAATCCAGCATGCTAAGGACTTAACAGCATTTTTCTCGTGTCCTTGAACAACACTAACTACTGCTTTTGTCATAGCAGTAGTTACATTGTTTACCTTAGCAGTATTAACTTTTTCTTTAAAATCACTATTTTTAGGTACTGTTCTTTGATAAATAGTCCTCTTAACTGATGAATGTGACTTATGAAAAACATTTGATCTTGGTTTTGCATCATTCACAGTTGGTCTAGTTGCAGCAGTATTAACATATCTGACAGTACTATTTGATACTGCTGCTCTTGAGGAGCTTTGCTCAGCAGTATTAACTGGTACATTGCCTGTTAGGAAAATATTGTAAACAGACTTAATACTGTTAGTATTAAAGTTAAGTCTGTTAGTCATAGTTACACCGGGATGTAGTATAGAATATCCCGGGTCGTTTATCCAAATCGAGCTGGTGTTGGAGATGGATACAGTCGGAAAAATTGGGAAGTTTGAATGAGATTAATGATCTTGAGAGAGTAGAAGCTAAAGTAATCAATATAACAAACAAAAATGATTAGGAAAAAACCTATAAATTTTGAAAAGTAAGCTGAAAAACGAACTGAGCAGGGAATCCCGAACACAGGGTGTTAAATTAAAAATCTTAAAAATCTTAAAATTAACCCTACAAAGAAATTTTACTTATAACAACTCTAGGGGAATCTATAGATGATGAAAGAAAAAAGACTAGACTGAAAACGGAGGTCGTTTGACCCAAAAACGAGTCAAGTCAAAATCCGTACCCGAGACCCGTTCTTTAAAAATCAAAAGTTTGCAAAATTAACCTTACAAAAGTTTTTCTATTTTTCCTACGTAAAATATGACTAAAGAAAATTTTCTAAAAAAGAAAAAATAATTTTTTTTTGATATTTTGTATTTTTTATGAATTTTTAAAACTTTTTTATAAGAAATTAAATTGTAAAAAATTACTAAACTATTTTTAAAAATCTGAAAAAACTTACTACAAATTACTTTTTACTTATCAAACTATCCTATGAAATAAGACACCCAAAATTTCGGTTTAAATAAGCCGAAAAATAAGCTCGAAGTGCTTATAGCTTAAATGGGCTAAACTAGGTTAAAAGAATAACCACTTGGGACTCTAACGTAGAAGTCCCAAGGGCCCACGCAGACTATGTAAGGGTCATGGTGTATTAAAGGGGTATATTGAGGGTGAGGACCTCGGTTCGAGTCTTGCTATCCCAGGTTATCCCCTTATCTCCCCTTTTTTTTTTTTAAACAATTTTTTCAAAACTTGATCAAGCCCCTTGAGCTTATCATTTTTTTAAACTAGTCTTTTTTTGTGACATAGCTAATAATAAGCTGAAAAAGGGGCTTTTTGTTTGCAGTGGCTTATATTGAAGCCTTAAAGGCTAAAGTGACTTTTTCTTGGTGACTTTTTGGTACTAATAAGCTAGAATTTTAACCAATAAGCTTTAAGGGTGTTCTAACCTTACACCTAAATAAGCTCGTATGAGTATCAGCTTGCAAACCTAAATTAAGCTAAAAAGCTCGAAACTAGACAATAAATCTTAACTAGGCTTAAAGGGCACATTGTTGGCTTTTTCTTGGCTGTTTGCACTCAATGAAGCAAGGTCGTAAGAAAATGAGCAAACCAACTTATCACACCAACATTATGAACTACTAGGGATAAAAATAAGCAAATGAAAATAAGCCCAATCAGCCAGAAGTTGGCTTAAACACTCAGCAGTACTAACTTAAGAGTTAGTACTGCTAGGCAAAAATGTGGCTTTTTGATGAGGACTTTAAACACACAATAAGCAATGGGAAAAGACAAATAAGCTAGCACAGGCAACAATGAAACTAATAAGCAAGAAGAAGCTAAAATCAACCACTAATAAGCACCTAATAAGCTAAAAAAGAAATTAAGCTATTTTCCTACACTATGCTAGAAAAAGTTCAAAAGCCTAGTTTGAGCTTAAATCTAAGCTACCTAGAGTGCTTCCTAAGGTCTACAAAGCTAAGGCTTAATAAAAGAGCTTATTGGCTTTTTAGAAAAGCCAAAAGCTTGAGCTAAGGCCCTCTAATAAGCTAGGACAGTGGGCTTGAAGTTAAGCCCCTAGCACCAGGGCAAATAAGCTAAAAAGAAGGGGGCTTAAATTGACAGCTTAAAATAAGCTGTCAAATAAGCTCAAAATGAAAAGTAAAGTGTAAACAGATTAAAAAGGGCTTAAGAAGAGCTTATATTCAAAATTCCATTTGCTAAAAACAAGTTAAACCTGCTGATTTTTGGTCTTGAAAAAGAGCTTTTTCTTTTAAAAGGAGACACCAAATTGTTGGCAGTTTTGACTTAGGAAATCAAATGACTCAAAGCACATTTAAGAACTTGTTTAGACTCACAAATGACACACTTTTGAAACTAAAACTCAAGTATACAAGAGCTTATCCAAATAAGCTCTTGTATCTCTCAAAAAACCAACAGACTTAAATAGCAACTAAAAAAAACTTGTAAAACAGTTTTTGAACTTAAAAACTTTGGAAAAACAGACTAAAAAGGGCTTAATGACTTAAGCCAAAGTTAGCCATATGACCCCAACCCATGACATTCCTGTTTTGACCCATTTTGGGCTTATCCCAAACACCCCTTTAAGTCTTGAAATGGCTTTTTAAGGCTGTTTTATGGAGATTTAGGGCAAGGGACTCAACAAAAGATAATCATACATCAATATTAAACACAAATAAGCACAAGACAGTAGCAAATAAGCACTAAAATAAGCAAATCAAAAATCCAACAGTTTACAAAAGCTAAAAGTGACAGTTTTGAAGAAAACTTGCACACTTAGATTCTAAACTACAAGATCTATATTTTAAGCACTAAACAACAATAATAAGCATAAATAAGCATATTGGAACAGGAGATAAGCACAATAAGCTGAAAATAAGCAAATACAAGAAAATGAGCTAAAATGAAGAAAAGAGGACTTACAAAGCCCTTTGCTCTAAACAAGGGGTAATAAGCTATTAAAAGCTTTGTCTACAAGCTCCAGCTTATCAAAGATAAGCTGGTGGTGTCCATAAGCCCTTCCATAATTGGCTTATCTTCCAAAAAGTAAGCTATGGTAATTGAGAGTGGACCTTTTGTTTTGATTTTTGTATTTTCTACTTAACTTTTCAGTTTACTCAATGAAGAAAGCTTATAAATAAGCTATTCTAAGAGCTTTTTAACCTTACTTTAACACAACTTAACACTTGGAGTTTAAAGATTAAAGTTTAACTTAAATACCTCAAAATTTCATTAAACTTTAAAATTGATACAATGCTGAAGAGATATTACAAGACTTAAAAAAAGATTACAATAAGCTAAAATTGACTGAAAATAAGCTAAAAGATGAGATGTCTAATGGTTACAAAGGGCTCTATTATAGCCAAAAAGTTCAAGTCTTGGGTCTCTCAAGTTGTGCTTCTTCTGCGAGGGGCTTAAGAGGTTTGCTAGTTGTGTGAGGGAAATGATAGAACTCAATCTTGGCCTCCAAATTCATTTGTACTTCTTTTCTAGCCTCACAGTCGTCGAAAGTCTTTGAAAATGGTGAAGGATTGCCAAGTTGGTAATTTTATAGCTGGGGTAAGTTAGTGGGTTGGGGACGAAGAGTTTAACCATGGTGTTGAAGGGTTGCAGGGTAAAAGAGGGGGGGAAACATGTGAGGGGTTCTTGGGTTTTGGTTGGCGGGAAAATGTGTTATAAAAAAACAGGAAAGATTTGGGTGGTTTTGCACTTTGGTTCCAAAGTTATAATGTGTTTATTGCACATTTCGTCCTTGATGGTGATACAAGGTTGAGGGTTTGGTAGAAATGCCCCCTCAACCTTATATCTCTAATTGCAAACTTAGTCCTTTTTGCCCCCTCTACTTGTATTTTAAGTAAATTGCAAATTCCACCCTTGTAGTCTTTTTCTTCTTGTAATACACTTAAGGATTTGGCATTTTTGGTCCCCTCAAGTTATATTTCTTCTGATTTTGACTTCCTCTTGACTTTGACTTTGTCGGGGTTGACTTTGACTTTGACTGTTTGATTTTTCTGTTGACTTTTTGACTTGATTGATTTTTTGGCTTCGATTTGGCTTCATCTTTTCACATTTTTCCATTCCGTGCCCAGTTTTGTCGTTTTGGCTTCGTTTTTATCCTTTCTGAAATATCCGTTTCTGCACAATACAAATGCAAAACAAACATATATTTGGCAGTTTTTGTCTATTTTTGGTCATTTAAGTCCGTTTTTAATGGATAAAGGTATGTGTAATTTAGCACATACCAAAATCCCCCATACTAAGGTATTGCCGTGTCCTCACGCAATGTTATGAAGTAACATTTACAAAAAACTAAGAATCTAATCCCCCTCGACTAATACTCGAAAAGTAGCTAAGTGTTCGTCAAGGGGAATAAGAATCAATAGCTTCGACAAGTCCCGTTTTTACCATTTTTATATGTACAATACATATCATAATATTTTTGGATTTTTCCTTCTTTTCTTTTCTTAACTTGCCTGCTTTGACTTCTTATTTTTTTTCAACACTGGGATCATAGAATGAGAAGCGCCCATAGAATAATCTACGGATGTCCAATACGGATAAATTCATCATCCCTGATTTTTCACTAGTCCCAAACTAAGCGTAAAAACGAAATCACTGTTAAGTACAAGTAAAGATGCTAACACTACTTATAACTATGACTTGTCAACTTTTTGCTCCCAACAATTATTCAATTAGAGTGATTGTGCTTAATTTTAAGTTAAATTTAGATCGACAATTTTAGAAAGTAGTATAGTTTATGTGGATACGATATTCTGAAGAAATCTGAGGAAAAGACTAGATCACCCACCAACCATGCATATTTCGATAGATCCCAGCCGAGTTCGACTTTTAGGTTATCAGGTTGAGAACGCCAGGAGAATGTTGGCAATGTTAATAGCGGGATACTCTCTTTTTAGCCGGATTTTTAGATTTACCGTTAAATAAACAATACTACTCAAAGCACGTAAACATCAAAATTTTAATGATCTCATTGGTGTGGACTATTCCATGTAGCGACCTTTCTTCTCGGAACGTCCCAGCCTCATCAGCTAGTGCCTAGGTTTTTGAACCCACGGAGAATACTTAATCAAAATAATCTACCGACTGGCAACCAACAACTTTTGAAGTCTTAAAGCAAGTTATTCTTAGTTCAAAATTATACTTGAGTTTAGAAAAAGAAATCTTAACCATTAAATTTTCATTTGTTGTTATAAACTATACTACCGTCATCATTTACATGACTACAACATCGGCCACGCCTCCGACAAGATGTAGTGACTTAGTCTGACGACGGTTTCTTATTGATAACACCTACAGATTTATTATCTCACTATGGGCCTTGTTTTGAAGACTGCAACATCGGTTGTGAGCCGGCAAGATGCAGTAAACCTTTATCAGCCCACAGTTTATATTATTTATTTTTTCATCATTTTTTTTTACTTGCAACATATTTTCCGTAATAGAGAAAATTTCGTTTTAGAAACTCAAGTATAAAGCTGAACTAAGATGAATATTTTTGTTTCCGAAAGAGCTTCTTTTTAGAAAATGTCAGTTTAAAGTTAAAGCAAAATTTTGAGCAGTTTTATTAGTAAGGTTCAAGAGTTCTGGGAGAAAAAATGACAAGTTATACCTATAAGCTTTTAAGATTTCCAAATAATCTTGTTCATCCTACTTGTAAATAACACTATCATTTTTCGTTCTTCGCAAATTTAAAATCCCTAATAAAAGGATCCGCGAATGCTTAGCCTAATAAACTTTCGTTTATTAAATGGTTAAGGAACAAAGCTAGGGCTCAACACGCCCGATCGAGTCAAAATTTATTCTCATTCTACCCATTGGGACAGTCAAAACTGTGACAAAACACTTATTTTATTTTTGAAAAATTTTAAATTTTTTTCATTTTTTTGGTATTTTTGCAAAAATTTTGGTGGTAAAAACGGGATTACGTGATAACAACGGCTGCAGGCAAAATCAAATCGAAGATTCCCCCCCCCCCATACTAGAACTAAACATCATCCTCGATGTTTTAAAAGGGGTACCTACGTAAATCTAAGGCCGTTTATTAAGTGTGCCAAAGATAAACGTTAGTCGATCAGATTTGGATATTGGTATTCCCAAACATGAAGCTGTGATGTGAATCTCTTGTGAGGAAAGATGAAACTGCGAGCATGAGAGTCTTCACAATCCGAGAAATCCTGGACATACAAAACACGGACAAAACACGGGTAATGGAAGATGTAAGCCTCCTCACACAAAAACAGTTATTACTACATACTACTACTGATAAGCATGGGGTGCCTCCCACGAAGCGCGCTTGTTTAAGGTTCGTTATGCTTGACCGGTTCCCTGATTTATTGGTACATGGGGAACGTCTGGAGGATCCGGGACACCTCAGTTGGTATGTCCCTCCAAAGTTAGAGTTTCAAATAACGGATGACCATTCACTTTGAAGTTTGGCCCAGAGTTTTGGGATAACTCGACAGTGCCATATGGAAAAACTTGGGTTACAGTGAATGGTCCACTCCAGCGGGTCTTAAGCTTGCCCGAGAAAATCTTCAATCTAGAGTTAAAGAGGAGGACTCGATCACCGACGTTAAAAACGCGGTTTTTGATCTTGGAGTCATGGATTCTCTTTGTTTTCTTGTATAGTCAAAAGAGTTTTGTAGGCATGATCACGAAGTTCATTAAGTTCGTTGAGCTAACTTTTCTGTGATCACGCGGTTTTGTTAATAAAATTTTGTATGCTTAAGGCCTAGTAGCTTTGTGCTCACAACTCAATCGTAGATTGACTGCCTTTCCATATACAAGGCTTGTACGAGTGCATCGATGGGTGTTTTGTAAGCTATACGGAAAGGCCCAGAGTGCTCATCAGTTTGTCCGATCAAGAGGCACTGGTTTTTGCCCACGTCCTTTCAGAATTCTTTTCAAACCACGGATGGATACTCAACATGCCCACTTGTTTGTGGGGTGATACGCGGTGGAGGAGGTGATGAGTGGACTCATATTTACAGCATGACTTTGAAACTGGTCATTGCAAAAATGGTTTCCGCGATCACTTATGTTGCACGGGGGGCACCAAATTGGAGAAGAGAGTTTTAAGAATTTGAAAACAACTGGGCATCATTGGTGGGGAGCGCTTTGCTTCAAACCATTTTGATATTATCGACTGCCATGAGTATATATTTTGTTCCCTCTTGAGTCGAGATTTGCCCATAAAATAATGCCCCAAATGTCAAGATTTCGCCAAAACTTAAGATAGGAGTTTTGTAAGCATTCATCATGTTGTGAAATGTGTGCCTGGACGTTCGACAAATGTCACATCGGGTGACAAAGTCATGGGCATCCTTGTAGATCGTGGGCCAATAGAATCCTGAATCGAAGATCTTTTTAGCGGTGTAATTGGCACCGTAGTATCCCCTGGTGGGTCTACTGTGGCAAGCTTTGAGAATGTCAAAAGCTTCTTGCCCCGAAACGCAACGCCTAATTACTTGGTCAGCACAGATCTTGAATAGAAAGGGGTCATCCCAGAAATAATGTTGACTCTTTGAAAAACTTGTTTCTGCTGGGTCGACTTTCTTGGGACAATGATGTTCCCCGCATGGTTAGTTTGCAAGTCGGCAAAACCTTGGGTTATTCTCATCACCGAAGAGCAACCGATCCAAGAGTCTCGAGTGGAAATGTTTTAGTGATTTCTTTGTTCTCGAACTCATTTTGGTGAGGGTTCTCAAGTCTGGAGAGATGATCGGCGGCGAGATTTTCTGCTCCTTTTTGTCTGGTTTCAACATCGAATTTTGGAGAAGGATCCACCGCATCAGTTGCCTTAGCATCCTTTTTAGCAAAGAGATACTCTTTTTTATATTAACAGAGAATGGTTCTCTGTGTACACTATGCTTTGGACAAAATGAAGTTATGACCCGGAATTTCTCAAAAGCGTTACATACGGCATGTAAATTCTTTTTCGGTCGGAGTGTAGTGTGCTTGAGCTTCGATCATTGTCTTGCTGGCATAGTGAATGTTGGAAATGCTTTGTTTTTTTGTTTACTGGGACTGCCCAATTGCAAAGTCGCTTGCATCACACATGAGTTCGAAGGGCAAGTCCCAGTCGGGAGCAATCAAAATTAGAGCCTCGGTCAATTTTCTTTTAAGTGTATTAAAGGATTCGATACACTCTTTTGAGAAGAAAAATGGAGTCTCTTTTTCAAGCAAGTGGGTCATTGGACGGGCAATTTTTGAAAAGTCTTGTATGAAACGTCGGTAAAAACCGGCATGCCCAAGAAAACTACGGACACCTTTGACAGTAGTCGGGTGAGGGAGCTTGGCTATGACTTCAACTTTAGCACGATCGACCTTAATTCCTGACTTAGAAATTTTATGTCCAAGGAAACCAATGCTTCTTTAACCATAAAAATAGCTATTCTCCTAAGTTATGGGTCTATTGGTGTCTTCACACCGATTTAACTTTTTTCCAAAGGGATAGGCATGTAGGAGAAAAGAATCTCAAAGACTGAGAAGTCATCCATGACACTTCCATTATTTTTTCGATTATGTCATGGAAGATTGCCATCATATATCGTTGAAACGTACCTGGTGCATTGCATAGCCTAAAAGGCATGCGGCGATAGGCAAACGTTCCGTATGGCAAGTGAATGTTGTTTTCTCTTGATCCTTCGGGTCAATAGGAATCTGAAAAATAACCCGAGAAGCCATTGAGGAAACAATAGTATTGGTTTCCCGCAAGTCTTTCGAGCATTTGATCCATGAAGGGCAATGGGAAATGGTCTTTCCGGGTGGCCTCATTCAACTTTCTGTAGTCAATGCACACTCTCCATCCCATGACCAATCGAGTTGGTATCAAATCATTATCATCATTCTTGATGCGGTATGCCACCCTTTCTTTGTACCAGTGTATCGGCTTATATGGATGTCAAAGGATCGGATAAATTAATCCGACGTCAGAAGTTTTTGTCAACTCTTTTTGATGACATCGTGGATCTTTGGGTTTTACCCGTCTTTGATCGGAAATGTTGGTTTGTAGTCCTCTTCCATAGGATTTTGGGAGTACAAAGCTCAGGATCAACACTTGATATCGGAAAGGTTCTCCAAGCGATGGCTGCTTGTGGGGACTTTAGGAACTTGATAAGAGCTGCCTTTTCTCATCCTTCAAGTCTTTTGCAATTATGACGGGCAACTTGTCGTCGCCTTCCAAAAATGCGTATTCTAAATGAGGTGGCAAGTCCTTGAGTTCAACCTCGGGAGGCTTATCAAATGATGATTTAACGATTTTAGCTTCAACAACTTTAAGTTCTTCCGGATTTCGGTGAATAATCTTTATGATTCGGAAGAGGAGGTAACGGTTCGACTATTGGAAGTGTTCAGATAAGAAGGTTACCCTCCCGGATCATAGTTAAGTAGCATCAATTTCTCGTAAAATGGCTGTTATTGACAGCTATTAAAAGCGTTGGCTTCTTTCGAGGAGGAGTAAATCACTATCCCGAAGGGGTTTGTGTTGGTGAAGAATTTGAAACAATTAGGGATTGTAATCCGGAGAAGGATTACGTATGCAACTGAATCAGAAAAAACCTAAGAACTTCTTGCGTGTATTCTTCACAATGCAATTCAATTACGTCAATTAGGTTCATCGGTAATATGATTGTATTTTAGCCGTGTATCTCGAAGTTGTCCAGATTGAAATTGATGGCCTCTTTGCCACACGAAGGGTTTATTTCGCCTGCGTAAAACTCTATCAATGCACGATAGTCTTTACGAAAACTTCTCTCGTAGAATTAAAGGTACTCGGGGTCTGGCTCAAATCTAGACCACAAAAATCTGCTGAAACTGGACCTTTCCACCATTAAAAGGACGTCTTTAGGCATTACGATGGTTCAGTGATTGAACGGTCTGCTAGCTCTAGCGTCATGCAAGTCGGGGTTAGTTCGGGAAGAGAGAGATCTTTCCAGACGGAATATGGCATAAGATTAATGCTTGCGCCGAGATCGGCCAAGGCGTTGCATGTATTAATCCCAGAAAATTCACATGGAATAAGAAATCGGCCAGGGTCTCCAAGTTTTTTCGGTAACTTGTTTAGGATGACTGCTGAGCAATTCTCGTTCAATGGAGTTCACCATTTCACTAACTTTCTTTGTTTCCGATTAAAGTTTTTAGTGTCGAGGCAAATTTCGGCATAAGGGTCAAGGCATCTGTAAAGCTAATTTCGAAACTTAAATCTCTAAAGATTTTGTAGAATTTCTCAATTTGGTCGTTTGCTTTTTACGGCGTCTTTATCATTTTTTCTTAAGGAACAGGAAATTGATGTTCGTTGGTTAGGCATCGGAGCACTAACGGGATCAACATCGGGCTTGGAATTGGATTTTGAGATTGGACTTGAACTACCGGAGGTTGGACGTCTTCGGTGCTTCCGTTATTAGTAGGAAGCATCGTGTCCTTTGTAACCTCGGTATCACGATTCATCACTTTTGGAGGAGAAGATGAAGTAGAAAGAATTGCGGGTCCTTGATATGCAACACCACTCGGGTGGTGATACCTTTCAAATTTTCCTTCGGGTGGTATGGTGTTACAGGGAGAGGGAGAGTTCCCGAACCTGAAGTAGAGGCGGTATTAGAGGTCACAAACTTGGAAAGCATGTCCGTTAAATTGGCCATTTGGTTTTGCAAGGTTTGGCCTTGGTTTTGCATGTTCCTCAAAACTGCATCATTAGCCTTGACGTAGTTGTCAAAATCAGTTTTGGACACACCATGTGTCTGAGGAACAGGAGCTTGGTAAGCTGGTGGTTGATTAACCTGGGGACGGTAAACTTGGCTTTGGTTGAAATTGTTCCCTCGGTTTTGATTGTAATTGTTTCCCCGATTGAAATTGTTTTGATTATTTCCTTGATGGCTTTGAATGGGAGGAAAACTGGGAGGTTGAATTTGATTTGCATTCATTTGAGGTCGGTAAACGGTATTTCCCTAGGTTGAAATTTGGCCGCAGCGGCTTGTGACACATACTCTTGATATTGCACGATAAATGTTTGCCATCGGTGGCCTGAAAATTTTGGTAAGAATGACCTCCCCACAAGTTACAAAACTATGCTCTAACCGTTTTAGGGAGTGGGGTTTGGTATTCTATCGAGAATCAATGCTCTAACCATATCTTTTAGCTCAGCAACATCGGATGAAACTGCTGGGGTAGAAGAGCTCGTACTCACTTTGGAAACAATGGCCTTGCTTCGTGATTGACGAACTTTGGACTTGCCCTCGATGATTTTTAGGCATTCTCAAGGCATGTTTATCAGAAATTACCACCCGCCAGCGGCAGTTCAATGAATCTTGATCATTCGAATTTAGGGCATTATAGAATGTATCGAGTTGATGCAATTCGGGAAAACCCATGAGCGGGATCCCTAAGAAGATCATTGAATCGGTCTCATGCCTCGTAAAATCTTTCATCAAATTTTTGTTGAAATCTTGTGATTTCATTTTGAAGATTTGTTGTTTTAGAGGGAGGGAAGAATTTGTTAATTAATTTCGAAACAAGATCATCCCATGTAAGAAGCGATCGAGGGGGGTGTTCTTTATTCAAGCCAAATCGGGCTGCTCCCTCGAGGGAAAAATGGGAAAAGCATAAGCTTAACCGACGTATCGGACGTTCGGGAACTTCATCGTTGAAGTGATCTTGTTGAATATTGGATGTGAGCTGTGGGTTTCTTTAATTCGTGTCTAATAAAATTGCTTGTTTTGAACAAGATTAAGTAGACCATGCTTGATCTCAAAGTTGTTCGCGGTAATTTCGGGAACAACGATCGCATCCTCGTAACCCTCGGTGGGTGCTTCGAGTAATTACGCCATAGTACGATTATCGTCCATCGTAACTATGTGAGGATTGAAAGTTTCTTGATTGTTATTTGGTTTTAAGTTTGGGTATTCAACAGAAGTTTGTCGGTACTTGTTGTAGTCGACGATTACGGGCTGAGAACGAGTGCGCATGCACAAAATATGAAATTTAAAAAGAAAAAATTACACTAATTTTTTTGTTGGTTTTTAATGATTTATTCACAATGTATTTTACAGACAATGATGGTAGGACAACTTCAACCAAATAATCTACTACTTCTACGATAGCTCTCAAAAGATAAATGGCACAGGTGAGCGGAGGAGTAGGAATAACGTGAAGCTTATTTCTCCTTTCGGGTCGTAGTTCCTCGGAACAACCCTCCTTATACTCACTTTTTAGTTTGTTTAACCTTTCAATATGAGCCGTACGTCGTAAGCGACACAAATGGCAAGTTTTTAAATCTTTTGTTCGATTTGGGAAACCAACAAGTTCACGGAAGTTATTATGATAATCCTCAATTGAGATTATATATTTGGTATTTTACCAATTTGTGAATTCTTTTTTTCTTTTTTTATGGACAATGTTTTTATATTTTTGTTTTTTCTTTTGTTTTTATATGATAATTATATAATAAAGAAAATAAAAGATTATTTTTTACTTTTTATATTGTTATAGAAGAAAAATATTCACACGATTCAAACACACAATTCAACGTACACGATTTATCGTTTTCAGCCTCCGGCAGCGGCCGCCAAAATTGATTCGTCAAAATTATAATATCTATATATATATATATATATATATATATATATATATATATATATATATATATATATATATATATATATATATAAGCAAACACTCAACCAATTACCTTTACACAAGGAATGGTCAAAAGTTCACTAAATAAAATATATATGTAGCCGGAAGTATGATTCCCGGGTCGTTTTATCTCAACGAGGCTTAAATGGAAAATTGAATGACGGATTGATGATTGATGTTTGGAATATAACCCAAAGGTATTGATTGGTTTTCTATTTCTACAAGTTAAATATGCAAAAACGATTAAATAAAACCTAAAAATGAAAGCTATATAACTTCAAACCTAAAACTGGCACGAAAAACGAGGGCTAAAAACCTAAATTTTGCAAATTAAAACCTAGAACAAATTTAAAAGCTAAAATAGATTCTAAATGACAAATAACGAAGTTTAAAAAAAAACCTAGACTGAAATCGTAGGCGTTTGCCCCCACAAAAACGAATCAAGACAAGAATGGAACGAATCCCGTTCTTTAAGTGAAATTTTGTAAAAATTACCCTACATATGTAATTTATTTTTCCTCAGACAAATAATGACTAAAAGAAATTTTAGAAAAAAGATTTATATTTTTCTGATTAATATTTTATTTTTTATGATTTTTAAGGTTTTGAAAGAAAATAAATTATAAAAAATACTAAAAGATTTTATAAAAATCTGAAAAATTTACAAAAAATACTTGAAAGTGTGACGGTCCTAAGAAAAATAAGCTAGGTCGCACAACTTATCAAATAAGCTATCAAATAAGCCCAAACAGCTTATAAGCTTAAAGGGGCAAAACACCTTTAAATACCAAAGCGCCCAAAGGTCTAACAGAAAAGACCCAAGGGCGCAGCGGTAGTGTGTGTTGTGTTTATAAAGGGTGAGAGTGGTGGAGGTCGGGGGTTCGAGTCTTGCTCACCCCTGAATTCCCACTTTCCCCTTTTATTTTATTTTTTGAAAACTTTTTTTTACAAACTTAAAAAAAATAAAGGGTTATAAATAAGCAATTTTTATAACTACAAGTTTTTACAAAAGCTTATAAATAAGCTGGAAAATGAGCTTAAAAGTGACAGAATGGCTTATTAAGCTAAGTGTACACTAAGACTTAGAATTTTTTAAACTAAATAAGCTCAAATAAGCTACAACTATACTAACGCCGGGCAAAATTGCTTAAGGGTCCCCACCTAATAAGCACAACTGAACGCTTAAAATCAGAAACAAGCAAGAAAAAAAATGGATAAGCCCAAAGGGCTTATAAACTGTTTGCAAACTGTTGGGACAGCTTTTGGGGATTATTTTAAGCTCCTTAAGTGTTCTTAAGGATAAGTGGGGCCCACAAGCCTTGATGATTTGCCAATAAGGCTTCAATTAAGCCCCACTTTTTAGGGGTTTGAAACACCAATAGCACCTCAAAATTAAGCCACAATGAGCTTATGAACCTAGCAGTACTAACTTTTAAGTTAGTCCTGCTAGTTTTAAAATTTAATGCTGCTAGCTTAAATAAGCACAAGAAAATAAAGAAAAAGCAACTAATGGATTAACTTACAACTAATGATCTATTAAAAACAAGATTAAACCCTAAGCTAAAGTTAATAAGCTACAATAAGCATTCAACTACAAATCCTAAACTGCATACATAATGACAAATTTAGGTATTTATGTTAAACTGAGCTAAGGGGGTCTTCCAGGTCTGAGCTTCTAAAGCTTATTAAAGAGTTTTATGAGCTTTTGAAAATGCACTTCATTAAACTAAATTTAACAACTAAGCCAAAATAAGTGGTTTGATAAACATCTGCTAGCACCAGGGGAGATTTGAAGGAAAAAAGGGGGACAAAAAAGATAGTTTAAAAATAAGCCACCCAAATAAACTTTAAATAAAATAATAAGCTGAAACGATAGACACAAGCTTCCAATGAGCTTGTGCACCAAATTTTCAAAAGCTAATAAAACTATTTAAGTGACTCAAAATTGAAAAAAGTGACAGATTGACTATGAAAATTTAACAGAAATTACTTGACGTTTTTTGCTTGGACAATTAGGAAAACCAAAGGCTTTAGTACTGCATTTTAAACCTATAATTATCACCAAAACAAGTCTCAAAAACAAGATTAAAAAGCCTTAACCCAATAAGCTCTTGCAAACTGTTTTTGACCACAGTTTGTAAGAGTTTAATAGAAAAACTTGAAAAATCACCATTAGACTTAAAAAACTTTTGAAATTAGCTTAAAATTAACTTAATAAGGCTGGCCAAAGTTAGCCAATGACCCAAAAATGTTTTTTAACGAACTGGACCCACTTTGGGTCCTTATCACAAAACACCCCTTTTAACTTCTGAATTAGGCTTTTTAGGGCTGAGATGGTTGATTTAAGCCAAGACTCCTAAAGATAACTTATTAGACATGAATTATTAGTAGAAATAAGCTAAAGGCAACAACAAATAAGCACTTAAAAAAAAGCAGACAAGAATGGCGTTATGACAACTAATTATTGAAGATTTTAAGAAAAACTTGTAAAATGAGATTTTAAACTACAAGATCTATATTTTAAGCACTAAACAACAATAATAAGCATAAATAAGCACAATGGAACAGGAGATAAGCACTAACAAGCTGAAAATAAGCAAATGCAAGAAAAACAAGTTTAAATGAAAGAAAAAGGACTTACAAGGCCCTTTGCTCTAAACAAGGGTTAATAAGCTATTAAAAGCTTTGTCTATAAGCTCCAGCTTATCAAAGATAAGCTGGTATTGTCCATAAGCCCTTCCATAATTGGCTTATCTTCTAAAATTCAAGCTGTGGTATTTTTTTGAGTGGAATTTTTGTTCTTTTTTTTTGTTTTTTAACTAAATAACTTAATTCTTTTTGGTTAATTACTGCTAATAACCTAACATTAAGCTATTATAAAAGCTTGTGAACCAAATTTATAACAAATTAACAACTTTAAGACTTGAAATTTAAAATACGGATTTTAACTTAAAAAACTTCAAAACTTCATTAAACTGAAAGAGATATTACAAGACTTAAAAAAAGATTACAATAAGCTAAAATTGACTGAAAATAAGCTAAAAGATGAGATGCCCCTAAAGGCTTACAAAGGGCTCTATTTATAGCCAAAAAGATCAAGTCTTGGGTCTTCAAGTGTGCTTCTTCTGTGAGGGGCTTCAGAGGTGTGCTAGTTGTGTGAGAGAAATGATAGACTCAATCTTGGCCCTCCAAATCATTTGTGCTTCTTTTCTAGTCATCACAGTCGTCGAAAGTCTTTGAAAATGGTGAAGGATTGCCAAGTTGGCAATCCTATAGCCGGGGTAAGTTAGTGGGCTGGGGACGAAGGGTTTAACCATGGTGTTGAAGGGTTGTAGGGTAAAAGAGGGGGGGGGGGGGAAACACGTGAGGAGTTCTTTGGTTTTGGTTGGCAGAAAATGTGTTATAAACAAAACAGGGAAAGGTTTGGGTGGTTTGGCAACTTTGGTCCCCCAAAGTTATAATGTTTATTGCACATTTCGTCCTTGATGGTGATACAAGGTTGAGGGTTTGGCAGAAATGCCCCCTCAACCTTATATCTCTAATTGCAAACTTAGTCCTTTTGTTAATACAAGTATGTGGGTTTGGCAAAAAGGGGGGGGGGTTATGGCCCCCTCTACTTGTATTTTATGTAAATTGCAAAATTTCCACCATTGTAGTCTTTTTCTCTTGTAATACATAAGGATTTTGGCATTTTTGGTCCCTCAAGTTATATTCTCTTTGATTTTGACTTTCTCTAGACTTTGAATTGGTCGGGGGTTGACTTTGACTTTGACTGTTTGACTTTTCTGTTGACTTTTTGACTTGATTGACTTTTTGGCTTCGATTTGGCTTCGTCTTTTCACACTTTTCCATTCCGTGCCCAGTTTTGTCGTTTTTGGCTTTGTTTTTCGTCCTTTTCTGAATATCCGTTTCCTGCACAATACAAATGCAAAACAAACATATATTTGGCAATTTTTGTCTGTTTTTGGTCATTTAAGTCCGTTTTTAATGGAAAAAGGTATGTGTAATTAAGCACATACCAAAATCCCCCATACTAAGGTATTGCCGTGTCCTCACGCAATGTTATGAAGTAAACATTTATGAAAACTAAGAATCTCGATCTCCCTCGACTAATAACCTCGAAAAGTAGCTAAGTGTTCGTCAAGGGAAATAAAGAATCAATAGTTCCGACAAGTCCTGTTTTCACCATTTTTATATGTACACTAACTATCCCTAATATTTTTGGATTTTTCTTTTTCTTTTCTTAACTACCATGTTTGACTTCCTTTATTGGGATCATAGAATGAGAAGCGCCCATAGAATAATCTACGGATGTCCGAATGGATAAATTCATCGTCCCCGATTTTTCACTAGTCCCAAACTAAACGTAAAAACGAAATCACCGTTAAGTACAAGTAAAGATGCTAACACTACTTATAACTATGACTTGTCAACTTTTGCCCCCGACAATTATTCAATTAAGGTGATTGTGCTTAATTTTAGGTTAAATTTAGATCGACAATTTAGAAAATAGCATAGTTTATGTGCATAACGATATTTCTGAAGAAATCTGGGAAAAACTAGATCACCCACCAACCAGCATATTCTCGATAGATCCCAGCCGAGTTCGACTTAGGTTATCAGGTTGAGACCCCACAGAGAAGGTTTCGCAGATGTAATACGGATACTCCACCCTTTTAGCCAATTCTTAGATTTACCGTTAATAATAAACACAACTCAAAGCACGCAAAACCTCAAAATGTAATGATCTCCTTGGAGAATTATTCCATTAGCGACCTTTCTTCGCGAACTCCCAGCCTCAACAGCTAAGTGCCATTTTTGACACCCCACGAATAATACTTAATCAAAATAATCTATCCGATGGCAACCAACAACTTTGAATCTTAAAGCAAGTTATTCTTAGTTCAAAATTATGCTTGAGTTTAGAAAAAGAAATCTTAACCATTAAATTATCTTTATTAGCTATATATTATACTATCGTTCATCATTTACATGACTACAAACAAAGAAAAAAAAATCGCCACGCCTCGACAAGATGTAGTGACTAATCTGACGACGCTTTTATTTGATAACACCTACTAATTTAATTAACTCACTATGGCCTTGTTTGAAAGACTGCAAAATCGTTGTGACCGGCCAGATCAGTAAAACAATTATTAGCCCACAGTTTATATATATTATTATTTTTATTTTTTATTTTTATTATTTATTTTTTTTGAATAGGAGAAAATTTCGTTTTAAGAAACTTAAGTATAAGCTGAACTAAGATGAATATTTTCGTTTCCGAAAGACTTCTTTTTAGAAAAAAGCCGTATTAAAAGTAAAACAAAATTAACACGTTTATTAGTCCAGGTGAAGAGCTTACTGGATGAAAAAGCGACAAGTTATACTTACAAGCAGTTTCTAAATAAACCTTGTTTACCATCCTACATGTAAATTAACACAATCATTTTTCATCTTTCGCAAATTTTAAAATCCCTAATAAAAGGATCCGCGAATGCTTACCTTATAAACTTCATTTATTAAATGGTTAAGGACAAAGCTTGGCTCAACACGCCCGATCGAGTCAAAATTTATTCTCATTCTACCCATTAGGACAGTTAAAATTGTGACAAAACACTTACTTTATTTTTTGAAAATTTTTAAATTTTTTTCATTTTTTTGGTATTTTTGCGAAAATTTTGGTGGTGAAAACAGGATTGCGTGATAACAACGACTGCAGGTAAAATCAAATCGAAGATTCCCCCCATACTAGAACTAAACATCGTCCCTGATGTTTTAAAGGGGTACCTACGTAAATCTAAGGCCGTTTATGAGTGTGTCCAAAAGAAAAAAACGTTAGTCGATTAGATTTTGGATACCTGGTTTCCCAAAATGAAGCTGAGAATTGAAAACTCTTGTGATGAAGGTAAAACTGCGAGCACAGAGTCTTCACAATCCTGAAATCCTGGACATACGACACAAAGCATACAAAATACGGACAAAACACGGGTAATGGAAAATAAAAAATGGTGAAAACGGGACTTGTCGAAGCTTTTGATTCTTTAGTTTCCCTTGACAAACACTTTGCTACTTTTCAAAGTTATTAGTCGAGGGAGATTGAGATTCTTAGTTTTCGTAAATGCTTACTTCATAGCATTGCGTGAGGACACGGCAATACCTTAGTATGGGGGATTTTGGTATGTGCTTAATTACACATACCTTTTACCTTTAAAAACGAGCTAAAATAACCAAAAACGGACTTAAAATGCCAAATATACGCTTGTTTTGCTAATTGTGTTGTGCAGGAACGGATATCTAAGAAAAAGACGAAAAACAAAGCCAAAACGACAAAACCGGACTCGGAATGGAAAAGACTGTGAAAGACAAAGCCAAATCGAAGCCGGAAAGTCAATCAAGTCAAAAAGTCAACAGAAAAGTCAACTGGTCAAAGTCAAAGTCAACCCAAGTCAACCCCGAAGCCAAAAATCAACAAATCAAGAAATATAAGTTTAAGGGTTGAAATTGCCAAACCCTTAAACTTATATTTATAAGAGGAAAGAGAAAAAAGAAGACAAGGGCCGATTTTGCAATTCACTCAAAGTAACAAGTGGGGGGGCATTTCTGCCAACACCCCAAACTTGTATACACCAAGGACGAACCTTGCAAAGAGTTATATAACTCTTGGGGACTTGTTTTGCCAAGTCCCCAAAAGTTATATAACAACAAGGACGGTGGGTGCAATAACACCCATAACTTAGAGGGACCATTTTTGCCAAACTCTCAAACACACACTCTGTGTCTCCCCAAACCAATTTTCCCGCCCTTTTGAGACTCAAAACCCACTCACGGGTTTGCCTTCAACCTTTTACCCTGTAACCTCAAAAACCCCATGAACAAACCTCTCCCCCCTCCTCCACTTAAACCCTAGTCCCATTTGGCAATCTCACATCCCCCTAGGCTCATATCGACGACCAAGAATGCTTTTTGAAGAAATTGAAGGGCCAAGATTGTTTGTTTTCCCCCTCTCACACAACAAACACAAGCCTCAGTTATAAAAGAAGAAGAAGGTTTAGAAGAGAAAAAGAGTTAGCAAGTTTTATATTTTTAGTTTGTAATTTTTCGTAATTTTAAGCAAATTTTCTTTTAAGCTTTTTAAACTCAGCTTTAAGCACTTGTACCATTTATCTTTCAGCTTGTACTTCATTGTTTTGAGTAATACGATTCAGTGTTTAAGTTTCCATTGTGTTACTTTTCAAGTTTAAGCTGTTTTCATTTCAATAAGCTCTAATAAGCTCATTTGAGCTTATTCTTGTTTATAAGCTCAAAATTAGTTTAAAACCTGTTTTTAGACCTTCATTTACTCAAGCTTATCAATTTTAATCAAAATCATGATCATTTGAGTGTTTTTGAGTTGACTTTGAAGCAACAAGGAGTTATAAGCTGTCAAGAGCTTATTGAGCTATAAGCTCAGGGTTAGGGGCTAGGGAGCCACTTAGGTTCAAGCTATATAAGCCACTCACTCAGATAGAGTGGCTAGGTCTGAGACTTCTAAATTTCAGGTTTAGCCTTTTAAAAATTCATTTTAGAATATTCATAACTTATTACATTTTGCTTATTCCTTTGAATCTTCATGATTATTACTGTTTCATTTAGCTTAGTTAGTTTATAAGATTGTTAGTCTGCTTGTAAAAGTTTTCATTAGTTAAACTCAGTGTAACCTTAGTTTTACTTTTAAAACTGTCATATTAGTGTAGTAGGCTAGCTGATAAACTAGCTTAATCTTATTAATAAGCTGTAGTTTTTAGTGCTTAATTAGCTTTAGTAGGTTAAGATTAGTGTGAGTAGCTAAAAGGTTCTGGCTTAATTAGTTTGTAAATCAGTTTTAAGTTCAAATTAGTTGTGACAGTTTATTAAAGGGGTGTTTGGGTCAACCTTTAAAACGGGTCAAAATATTTTTGTGTATGGGTTGGTGTCATTAGGTTAGTTTTAGCTTAAGGGTTGAGTTATGTTTATAAAGCTATTTTTACAATTTGTTAGTTTTGAAAATTGTTTTTTCACAAAGTTATTTATGAATGAATTTTGAAACTGTGTGTTTTAAGAAAACACCAAGTGCTTATTTAGATAAGCACTTGGATTTTGAGTTAAGGATCACAACAGAGTGATGTTATAGTGTGTTCAAAACAAGCTGTCAAACACCCTTGGTCTTTTGACTTTTGAGTCAAAAACCACCAAGTCCTTGTTAGTAGCAGTTTCAAAAAAATCAAAGGCCCATTTTTACTATCAAAATTCAGCAAGTTATAATGATTTTTCGAAGCTAAAAATATGTGCATAATCCAGCTCCGCTAGGTAACATCATCTGTTTTACCATATTTCTTTATTTAGAGCTTAATTTTTGAACTCTTTAAGAAAGCTGTCAAAAATCCCCTTGTATGTTAAGCATTAATTACCCCTGGGCTAGAGGGTGGATTTTAAGCCTTTTTTTAGCTTTTTACTTGGCCTCTCCAAGCCAAGCTCTTAGGCTTATATTAAACGCCATATAAAGCAACTTTTTAAGTGTCCTTCAGTTTCACCCATAAAAGTTTCTTTTGATGGCTTATTTCAAGCCAATTTCTTGCCCTTTAAGCTCAAGTTATTCACCACCAGTACTAACTCTTTAGTTAGTAACTGTTGGAGTAATAGCTACCTTGGCTTATCAGCTTATTAATATAAGCTTATTTTTGTTTCCTAGTAAGCTTTTAGGGAAGTATACTTAGTTTCTGTGCCTTATTTACCTTTTCTTAGCTTATTTGACCAAATGATTTAGTCAAATTTAGTTTTATAGCTGTATTTTAGTTTCTGTAAAAATAGGCTTTAATTTCTAGCTTATTTAGTTTGTTAAAATTAGAAAGTGACTATGTTAATGTTTTGTAGTATAAGCCCTTAATAAGTTTGCGTAGTTTTCAGTTTGTGCTAATTCTCATTTTTAATAAGCTAAAAAATAAGCAGAATCGTTAGGTCTGTTTTGTATATCGTTGATAGTACAGGATAATACGTTTTCACAGTAGTGTAAATTCCCAAATTTTATGCCCGCCTACCTTATCACTTTACTTTGTACAATTCTACCCTAGAAGTTTTACCAAAAAAAAAAAGCGAAGGGAAGACAAGGGACCCGGTTGAGCAGACTCGAACCCAGGACCCCTCATAACTCCCCTCCCATTCAAGCATACTTACCACTGCGGCCCCTTGTCTTTTTCGTTAAAGACTCAGGCAAATGTACTTATGTACATTTTGAGCTTTAAGCCCATAAGCTGCATAAGCTAATCTCGGGCTTATTGTCGAGCATATTAGTGTCCTCTTATTTTTCGTAGCCTATTCATGTCTAGTATTTTAAGAAAAAATTTCAGAATTTTAGATTAAGGTTTAATATATTTTTATAATTTAATTTAGTTTAAAAGTTTGTTTAATTCATAAAAAACACAAAAATTATCCAAAAAAAAATATTTTGCTTTTTTAGAAATTTCTGTTACCATTTAGTTTCAGGAAAAAGTATAAAAAATTTTCGTAGATCTTTTAAATAACTTTTCAATCCTTTAAAGAACGGGTCCGGGTACGGGTTTTTTGGTTTGACTCGTTTTTGGTCCAAACGAACTCCGTTTTCGTCTAGTCTTTTTTTCATTCTTCGTTATTGACCCGTAGAGAAGTTTAGAAGTGAAAAAATTTTCGTAGGTTATTTTTAAAGATTTTAGGTTTTCCCCTCATTGTCCCTGGATTTCGGGCTTTCAGTTTCTTAGTTTAATTCCATAATTTTTAGGTTTTTCCTTAAAACGTTTTAGGTCCGTTATTGTTTAATTGACTTTTCAACTTCCCACTCATTCCATTTCCTTCAAACTACAAATCTTCGATCGTATCGATTTACCATTCCAGCCTCGTTGGGGATTTACGACCCGGGAAAGCTCTATACTACTTCTCGGTATCATTGATTCTGCTTTTGGACTATTCTTACTATATATTGATATTTTATTATATTATATATATTTTAAGGTGTAGTTAGAGCGGATCAATTTTTGGCGCCGTTGCCGGGGAGGCTGTGCAACGTTTAATCTTTACTTTTGATACTGTGTTTGAAATTGTGAATACTTTATTTATTATAAAAATATAAAAAAGTCAAAAATATTTTTCATATACTTTTTAGATCATAACATATAAAAATCCAAAAAAAAAAAATCAAAAATAGAAAAACATTGTCCTTAAAAAAGAAAATAAAATTCGCAAAAAATATTTTTGTTTTGGTAAAATAACCAAAATAAAATATTCTCAACTGAGTATTATCATAATAATTTCCGTAACTTGTGGTTTCCCAACTCGAACAAAAGATTTAAGAACTTGTCTTTTAAGTCTCTTACGACGTATACGGTCCACCTTGAAAAATTAATCAACTATAAAGGGTATAAGGAGGTTGTTCCTAGGAACTACGACCCGAAAAAGAAATAATCTATCGCGGCATTCCTACTCTCCGCTCACGCTGTGAGTTTATCTTTTTGAAGCTACCGTAAGAAAGTAGAATTATCATGTTTAAGTTGTCTATAACATTTGTCCATTAAAAAGAAGATTGTGGAATTAAAGGAAAACCAAAAATAATCTTCTTTTTCTTAGTATCATTTAATTCTTTTTACTATCCACTTCATGGTTTAATTTTATGACGTCATCTGATAATCGTTTGAAATCCAATTTAACGCGATTAAAGAATGCTCGTCTTGTGAAGTTTTGTACACTTCAAACTGGGGTTGTTTCGAAAAGAAGTCTTGAAGACAAGATTTCCTTGTTCCTAAACCCCCTCCGAATTTGTTAAGGTGAGCAAAGTGTGGTAACCCCGTTGATGACCTATTGTCAAGGATGTGCTCTTTTACGAAAGCAATTTATGAAGTTTTTTACAAACTGTGTGGTAAAATGAATATTTCAAAGACTTCCAAGACACTTCGATCATCCGACGACAATACCACGTTGTCAATGCTCCTCGAGAGCCAATCGTATTGTCAATCCAAGACCCCGGTGAAAATCCTCACACAAGGTCCTCCACACATTGGACCGATTGTTTGTCAGCGATGCGGAGATCATAATGGAATCTTATGTCTACAATGCACGAAGTAAGACTTGTGGGAAAGTGTCCATTACGGTTTATAATTGCCCACTAACAAAGTTTCCGATTTATCTCTAATCCGGAAACATGCAAAAATTAAACCATAGGATGAGCCCCTACAAAACTTGCAAAAATTTGCAACAAAATTAAAAATAACAAATGTCTGTTTCGTACATGCCAACAATGTGGTTGCAATAATAGATAAGAGTTTGTTTTTATTGTAACGTTGGAAATGAACACAATCAATGTTTCGATTCCGTACTCTTCTAACATTCTCCAAGTGTTGCAAACCCACCCTCCACAACCACAGTACGAACCAGACTCTCGTGAGTTCTGTGGGAAATGATCCCTCATTATGGTTACATTGTCCACCCACAATCCCGTTTGTCTACCAATCAGAGACCCATGCGTTTCAATCAAAACATTGATTCTTTCCACAAACTTCACCGAGTTTTTCCACAACAAGATCTTGTGTTTGTGTAAATTGCGGAGGGACCATCATGAAACCCTCCCAATGTCAACCAATGAATAAGACTCTTAACACGCAGCAAAATTCTATGCTAATGGATTCAAATTCTTTTGGTTATTCACCAATTTTCAACCCCGCATTATACGACAATCACCAACTTTCAATTCCCAAATGAGCTTTCTAACACTCAAAATAAGCTTATGGAACAAATGGCAACCTCAACGTGATTTGGATTGATCAAGTTATATACAAAGAAGGAAGAAGAAAAGCGAATCTCGAGAAGAACAAGCGCTAAAGATCGATCTTTGGAAGATTCCCTATTTGTCTCACGATGATGACGAAGACAATAACATTGCAATCACAAGAAAACTCCGTTTTACCAATCGATGACCTGATAAACTCACAAATATGGGGGACAGCATCTTGACACTAATCCGGAAAAACGGAATCGGACAATTCATAAAGTCAATAAGTTTAGGACCTTGTCCCAATCCCAAGTGACCCGAGGGTATTCCCGACAGTATGTTGATGTGCTCGTTGTAACAAAATTCCTACCATCCTTGAAGCCTTCTCAATTGAACATACTGAGACTATCATCGATACAACGATGATTACTACTTCAAGTGATGACATTCTTATGAGAAATATCGAATATGTCGATGCATACATCTCCCAATGTTGAAATCGTCCGCTAAGGGGTGGAGATTTTTGATCCGGAATTGGGAAAGATTGATGATGAACATTCTTTAACAATCAAAGACGATATCCCTCGTGCAAAATTGGTTGAATGTCAATCTTCTATTGCAAAGATCGATTCATTAAGAGATAATCCTACTCCAACTTCCAAAGTTGTATCAAGTCAACCACACATTATTCCTAATCTTTTCTTGGAGGAGACCTAACACCCTTGATAAACTCTATTCCTGAATCTGAAACTTTCAGCTTAATCTAAAGAGATTAGTAGTGGCAGCCCACTACTCATTCTGATAACTCTTCCAGATTATAAAGCATCTACGTTATAACGATCATTTTAAAGAGAAAGAGTAGTGCAGTACCACTACTCATGTTGATTTTTCTCAATATGATTCGTTTATCTTGATCTTTCGAATGAATCAGTTTCCTCCGCCGATAGGAGTGACCTTAAAATCAAGAGGATTTCGCCGATGAACTTACTCCTATCATGTCTCTCCGACTTGAATGTTTCAAATATTAAGATAGAGCCCTATTCGGGAGATTTGACTTTCTATTGAACTCGGATTCGTAAGAATGCTTCTACAACTAATGTGAAGTACCACTAGAGGATTGACCAATCTTCTATCTTCGCTATGTTTTTGTATGTATCTTTCTTGCTTTTCTCACGTATCCCGTTGTCCCTCCATATCTTCTCTCCACACAGAATGAAGATACCTATTTTTTGATCCCAAAGTCATTTCAATGTAATCCTTCTTTTAATCGGATGTATCTCATCGGAGTTGGAACCTTCATGAAATTCATGTTTTCCAAACCACTTGAAGAAAGTCCATTATGATTTATCTTCCACTTGCTTCCCCATGGACCAATGAATTCGGGGTCGAGTCAAGCTTGTGACTCGGTTAACAAAAACAAGGCGCTTCGTGGGAGGCACCCCATGCTTATCCAGTCTATCTTCTTTCTTTATGCTAATAAGTGTTTTGTGTGTGAGAAGGCTTGCATTTTCCATTACCCGTGTTTTGTCCATGTTTTGTGTGCTTTGTATTTTATGTCCAGGATTTCCCGGATTGTGAAGACTCTCGTGCTTGCAGTATTCCACAAGAGTTTCACATCCTCAGCTTCATTTTGGGAATCCAGTATCCAAATCTAATCGACTAACGTTTTATCTTTTGGCACACTTCATAAACGGCCTTAGATTTACGTAGGTACCCCTTTAAAACATCGAGGACGATGTTTAGTTCTAGTATGGGGGGGGGGGAATCTTTGATTTGATTTTGCCTGCAGTCGTTGTTATCACGCAATCCCGTTTTCACCACCAAAATTTTTGCAAAAATACCAAAAAAATTTAAAAATTTAAAAATTTTCAAAAATAAAATAAGTGTTTTGTCACAATTTTGACTTTCCCAATGGGTAGAATGAGAATAAATTTTGACTCGATCGGGCGTGTTGAGCCCTAGCTTTGTCCCTTAACCATTTAATAAACGAAAGTTTATTAGGCTAAGCATTCGCGGATCCTTTTATTAAGGATTTTAAATTTGCGAAGATCGAGAGATGATAGTGTTGTTTACGAGTAGGATGCTAAACAAGGATTATTTGGAAATCTTAAAGGCTCATGAGTGTAACTTGTCGCTTTTTCTCCCAGAAGCTCTTAACCTGACTAATTAAACGTGCTTGATTTTGCTTTAACCGTAAACCGACATTTTCTAAAAGAAGTTCTTTCGGAAACGAAAATTTTCATCGCAGTTCAACGTTATACTTGAGTTTCTAAAACGAAGTTTTCTCTATTACGAAAAAATATGTTGCAAAAAAAAAAGTGAATAAAATGCCAATGTGCATTCGTAAGTATTGTCAATAAGAATTCTCCGTCAGTTTACTTCATCTTGCCGGCTCACAACCGATGTTGAAGTCTTCATATAAGGCGGGGGCCGGTGTCATAATAAGTAGAATTACCTCTTGTCGACTCGCTATCGATGTGGCTTCGAGATAAAAGACACCGGTATTATAGTATGATTATAGCAATAAATGTCTAATAAAGAAAATTTAATGGTTAAGATTTCTTTTTCTAAACTCAAGTATGATTTTGAACTGAGATTAATTTGCTTGATTTCAAAAGTTTTGTGGTTGCCGTCTGTGGTTTATCTCGATTACTGTCGAATCTCTGCGGGGTGTCAAAAGCCTGATGACTTAGCCGATGAGGCTGGGATCCATCGAGATATGGTTGTACATGGGATAGATTTACCGATGAGATCATGAAATTTTTGAAATTTGTGTGCTTTGAGTTGTATTCTCTCGTGTAGGTTCCATGATCATTCATACAAACCTTAACAATGATGTGTAGAATCAAGATGCAGGAAAATAAAGACTTTATTGATGATTGAAAGAAA
>BQNB010005199.1:76557-103355 GCA_026074375.1 Tanacetum coccineum | reverse complement strand
AAACGTCATAATAAATACAAAAGAAATTATTTAGCCAAGGTAAACTAACCGAGTTAACGAATGATACCAAAACCTAAACAATTACTAAAGTATATGGAATTACATGTTGTCTCCTATGGAATTGATAACGTTGCTCGACCTCTTCTGCTCTTTTTCTCCTCGAAAAATCGACTTTTGTGGTTTAGGTATCGAGAATATGATTTAGCACACTTAAAACTCGTTTTTGAGTTTTCTATTTATAAGGTCTGGAAGTCGGTTCGATACGGCGTATCCATGTGTTGGATACGGCGTATTAGGGATTTCTTGGAGTAGGGACCACGTTTGATATCTTCCATAATATTCAAATACTATATCTTGAATACGGCGTATTGAGTCTCTCTGGATACGACGTATTGAGCTTTATTCCTGTGTGGTCATTGGTGAGTGCAGGCACGGATACGCCTTATCTTCCTTGATGGATACGGCGTATTGGTCTTCAGAATAGTAATCTTCAAAATATCTTCATTTAAGCTCCAGAATTCGCGCCTTTTGCTATCTTTCACCAATTACTCCATAATTACTGCAATTCTCAAATATAAACGATATACCAAGCCAAGTTCTAAAGTCTACAACATCACCGACACACTCATATTTTGTGGAATTTGGGTAAACATTTGGAAACGGATAGGCTAAATTCTCACAATATCTATCAAGGGTTATTGTGTGCGGGTTATCTATCAAGTAATTTCACAAAAGTATGCTTGAAAAAATTTTAAATTTGAGCATAATTTAAGCATTTTAGTGTGAAAAATAGGACAAGTAAATATTCTAATTCCATCCCCCCACTTGAATTATACAACGTCCTCGTTGTATATATAAAACATTAAAAACGGGAATTTAAAAAGAATTAGAATGAGAAACTCCCCTGGTATTTGCTCGGTAGATTCTCCAAGTTGTGTTTATAAGCAAGATTGTGTGCTAAAAAAGCGTCTGAATCCTAGCACGAACAGCACACACATAGAATGCTAGAAAATATGCATTCCACCAACTTTGTCGATCTTTCTTTCACGAGGTCCTGTATGAAACATAGGAAAAACATGTGCATTCCTATCTTGGTACCTATGGTTAATTTAAACTAAACTAAACAAACTAAATACGAGTCAGTCTGGTGGATACGGCGTATCAGTTTAGTGAATACGCCGTATTCCAGAACTGACAATAATGTTTTTAAAGTCCAATAAAAAAAATAAAGACTGATAATGTCCAGACAATCAATATGCCGTATGGTATGGGGTGGATACGCCGTATTGATGTCTGGGAAGACAGACTCAATTAAATTAAATAACAATCCGCGTTGTCTCCCAGAAGTACTTTTGTTTACAGTGAAGTCTTTAAGTTAGACTTTTCCTCAGCATCCTTTCACGTTGCTCTAGTCACTATCCATCCTTCGTCCATTATTCGAAAGATTTCTTGGTAAGCTTGGCACGCCTCTTTTCTTGTGATAGTAAGATCGTCGTATTCGTCTTCTTTTGCAGCAACATACTCTTCATCATTATTGAACGAATATTTGATCATCATATATCTCCTTATATTGCACACCGACAGCTCATGAACTTCACATAATTCTTCTCTCTCATTATCTTCATGACTTATCTCATAAGCATCATCGTAGTTAGTATATACGTTTCATCGTTTCTCTTTTTCGTAATATGACTCATCATCATCTTCTTTGATAAATCCTTCCATGATAGCTTTGTTTCTTAAAGCCTCGTCTTTAGGTTCACCATCTTCCAAAGCCTCGTACCATTCGTAATCTTGATAATGGAGTTGGTTTTCAATAATGTAAGTTACGGGTAAGTTTCCTCCATTACAATAACCATCCTTTATCCAGCTACAGGTTGGCCATTCTGAACATCCAATTTTATAGCTGAAAGGCTTGTAAGTATGTTTGACTTGTGTGGGCTCCTTCCATATTCCATTATCAAGCCACGACTTGTCATACACCCATGGTACGTCCTTATTCCATTCGTAGATCCAATCGTCTTTGTAATCTTTATAGGTTTTGAACCCCAAAATATCTTTTCTTAGTAAGTCTGGATCTACTTTGAGAAGGTAGTTAAATTCATTAAATGCTGAACAAAGAGGTGTCTCGTAATTAAATATATTAGTGTCGATCCTAAAGACTTTGACAATTTTATCTTCATAATCAGAAGATTCCTCATCAGTGAGCTCTACCTCATCATCTCCTCTAATCCAGTAAATCCATAATGCTTTCATAGTGTAATGATCCATTGTCTTGTAGTTGAAAAACTTCGATCCCAACCATTCAATAAATGCAATATCAGACGGATCATACCCCATGTCATCATCAGCTTCATGCTCCGAATCATCATCCATTTTCAAGTCATATGGGATGTTAGCAACTTCAACTTCATATGTGAATAAATTGTTATCCATTCCGCTTAATCGACTGACTTCATTGTTGAAAACTTCAAGTGGTGTATCGCAAGTGAGCGAAACATCTTCGACCTTAACATCCTTAATTTCCTCGAACTCTCCTTTGATAACCTTTGTCATTCTTACTGAAAAATATCTAGAAAATTATCAGTAGAATCAAAAAGAACTTTATCAGATGATCGATATGCCGTATCCAATGGAAGTGGATACGCCATTTTAATCAGTTGAATAAATACGTTGTATTGGACAGAAAGTTGGATACGCCATATCCGATGGAAGTGGATACGCCGTATTTAGCTATCGACCAAAACAATGTATTAAGAAAAACAATTAAATACGCAAATAATTAAACACAAATATAAACAAGCAAACAATTAAAGACAAATATACAAAATTTACAGAATATACAAGAATATACACTAATCTAAATTACACTAATCCTAAGGGTTAGATCTAATCTAATGTTAAAAACCAAAATATCAAATAAAAATCAAGATTAATTTTCACTCTCCGACAATGGCGCCAAAAACTTGATTATGTCGTTGTGTGGTGTATATTTTATTGATTCAAGTTTTAAATTTATATTTTGTCGACTAAACAAAATACAACACTTTCGGCAGTGACAACGATCGGTTGAGTTTCGTGGTAAGTAGGGTGTCGAACACTTGAAGCGAGGTTAAATCTATCAATTTAATTAATATCTTGGTTATCTAATCTATGTTAATTCTATCCTATTCTAAACCTATGTCAGTCTAAATCTTAATTTTAACAGAAAAGGGGGGTTTTCAGCCGGAGAGACTGGCATGGTTTGGTTGGCGACTACAATAATTCAAGGCACTTTAACCCACGCGAGCTAATTAACAAAAGATAAAAGAGCGGTCGAGCCAAATATAAGAAAACTGTATTAACCATTATTAATCCAATTAGAAAGTTGGTTTGTTTATTAAATGTAATAATTTCTTCTCTCGAGGTGGCATATCATTCTTAAGACTTAGACGTTACATCATCCTAAGACCTAGACACATTAATTCTGTCACAATTAAGCATCTGCTTAAAGATCCTTATTGGTGTATTGTAATCTTTCTTAGGGATTAAAGCATGGTGTTCTGTTAAAACCCTGGCTCTTAGAGAACTTTTTACAACTTATCGCTTAATGGTAGTTTTTTACACTAGTAGTCACTTGTACATCAAATCCAATGGGAATCAGTACGTTACTTGTGGATTTATCTCAGGTATACCTGATAGTCCAACACGATCAATAACCATTTGCCAATATCACAAATTAACTAGTTAAGCCCGAAGCGTATCCTAGACACAGACTTAGAAGGACAATATTTGTGATCCTATGGTTCTAGATGTATAAATTACTATATGGAGAGCTATCCTAGACTCTAGATCTACTTGGTCCGTATCACTAAATCCAGTTGAATGATAGGTCGCATACAAAAGCGCGTAAACAAGTATAAATTGATAAACATAAACAAGCAATTCAATGCTAAATCAAGGAAATGAGATAAAACAAATACCAAACATTCAGATCTTCATAATAATGGCTAATACCCGAAGGTATTAGCCTTCAAACGTCATAATAAATACAAGAGCAATTATTTAGCCAAGGTAAACTAACCGAGTTAACGAATGATACAAAAACTAAACGATTACTAAAGTATATGGAATTACATGATGTTTCCTATGGAATTGATAACGTTGCTCGACCTCTTCTGCTCTTTTTCTTCTCTGAAAATCGACTTTTATGGTTTAGGTATCGAGAATATGATTTAGCACACTTAAAACTCATTTTGAGTCTTCTATTTATAAGGTCTGGAAGTCGGTTCGATACGGCGTATCCAAGTATTGGATACGGCGTATTAGGGATTTCTTGGAGTAGGGACCACGCTTGATATCTTCCAGAATATTCACATACTATATCTTGAATACGGCGTATTAAGTCTCTCTGGATACGGCGTATTAAGCTTTAATCCTCTGTGGTCTTTGGTGAGTGCAGGCACAGATACGCCGTATCTTCCTTGATGGATACAGCGTATTGGTCTTCAGAATAGTAATCTTCAAAATATCTTCATTTAAGCTCCAAAATGCGCGCCTTTTGCTAACTTTCACCAAGTACTCCATAATTACTGCAATTCTCAAATATAAACGATTAAGTAACAATTCTTTGCAATAACTATACAAAATGGGTTAAATACATGGGATAAATGATACTATAAAATAGACGTTATTTGATGTCATCAGATATCCAAGAGGTTTCACAAACAGTTTTCAAAGAAGATTCATATTGTCGCTTTTCTTTTTCATGTTGTATCTATAATTCAAAATCAAGACTCTGTTTTTGACATCTCATGTTGTATCTGTAATTCAAAATCAAGACTCTGTTTTTGATATTTTTGAACATCGTTTTCAAGAATGTTTATTCATTTTTGCATTCCCTCTTGGTTTTTAATGGAATCCCTCTGAATTTTCTTAATTTCATCTTGCAAATTATTGTTTACACATTCATGACTCAACATCACACAACATTCAATTTCATGTTTGATTTTTGCTTCCAAGAGTTGATCATTCAAAAGCTCATTTTGTTTCCATGTTGCACTAAGAGCACTTTCTGTTGAGTCAAAAACATCTTTCATTACTTTTATGTCTTCTGAAAATCGTTTTTGAAAGATTTCAAAATTCAAATGCAATTCATGAAGAATTGGTTTAACCTCTTGTTGAGAAGATTTAGTTAACCTTATTTCTTCTGGAGTTGTATAGAAAATGCTTTCACGTTTAGAATTTTTTTGTAATAATGCAAACGACGTTTTAATTTCATTTTCCATTTTTTCCAAATACAGTTTCATTGGATTTGAACTAGGCATTGAAGCCACAGGAGGTATTGTCTCAAAAGATGAAGTCGATGTACTTGCATTTGAAGGATTTTCAGAAGGTATCAAAGTAGATGAAAAATATTTTTGTTCAGCAGATAGTTTTTTTTGTGGAACATAATCCTCGTAAAGAGCATTTAATTTGTTGTAATCAATTATGCGAACATTTGGTTTTTTTTCAATAGCAATTGGATCCTTAAATTTGTTGTCCATTTTCTTTTGACTCTTGGTAGCATCATTAAGTATGTCCTCAGTGTCCCTAACATTCACATGAATTTTCGTATTACCAAAACAAGAAGCATCATACATTTTTGGATTATGAGAAATTTCTTTCTTGAGTTTATAAGGATTTTGGTACCCTAAAACATGTTTTAAATTTAGATCATAGAATGACATTGGTTTTGATCCAAGCATGAACATTGCTTGTAACGATCAACCAATTTTTAACACCACATTTTCATTTTATTTAGCTTTTGCTTCAAGATCTAGAACTGTATCATGATATTTATCTTCATTTTCACTCATCTTTCGTTTCAAAATCGTTGTGTCTTTTGAAGTTTCATAATTTGTCTCTTTAATTCGACAACAAACAACTGTAAATCATCCTGTTTTTGTTCTAGATCTCGAATAATACCCCGATCACGAATAAACTGAGTTTGTAAATCCCTTTCTAAACGCCTTGCTTTTCTGTCAGCCTTAATGAATTCGTCTAAAAAGGTGGCATTATCTCCTTTGTCATCATATAAAAATACCGAAATTTTTACCTTATACAACTCACGCTGTTGTGTTAAAACTATGTTTTGTTGTTTTACTTTGTTAGCATTTATTTGTTGCTTCTCAACTTCCTTATAAGCAGTTTTAGCTAATTGCTCTAATTCATATGATGCTTGAACATTGTTATCATATTCAACTCTGCCACTATTAACATCTACATTTGGTTCATCAAATATAATATTGCTATCAATTTGATCATCAGCAATTGTATCATAAATAATTTTAGGTTGCTTCGGATACTTTTGCTCTTGATTATCTTTAGCAAATAATGGATTCACATAACTGGTGGATAGTGTTTGTACCTTACTTAGAAATGCAGAATCATAGCTTGGCCCTGCATCAGAATTAATGTTTTCCAGTTGAATTATGGCCATTAAGCATATATTTGCGATTATTTTCTCAATTTCTTCCATCTGAGCAGCATCAACAACAAGAAAGTTATTATGTTCATCGGTAAGAGTTACTCTTGCTTCATCTTGTTTTGCTAGCAACATCTATTCCATGAAGTACTTTGAATCTCGAACATTTTGGCTTTGGACAATTACGAGCATAATGACCTTTCTCACTGCAATTATAGCATTGAACATTTGCAGCATGTCCTGAAGATGTAGTTCGAAGAGTTCTCTGTGTGTTCCTATCATCATTCTGAACATTGTTACCCTTAATGATTTCCTCTTGAACATATGAACGTCGTGTATTTTTGCCATCATTACCAGAATTTTGGCTTTGAATATTTACTTTGTCAGCTTGCACAATTGCTTGATTTCTGGTGTTAGAAGAAGTACAAAGACGGTTGTTATTTGGATTAAAGAAACGTTGAGTGATTTCTCGAGCGAGTAGCATCATTGCAGAAATAAGTGGATCTTCAGAATTGTTTTGAAATGCATCCCTTTGATAATCATCATTATAATCAACTATTGAAGAAGGATGAGTGACATAGTAAAGTGACGGAATTTTGGAAGAGAAACCCGTATGTGCTACCAACGCTAGAGGATCAAGAGACTTCTTAATTCTCTTTACTTAGTGTGTAGTCCAGTGTTCTTATATTGGGTAAAGATAAATAAAACAAAATTCATCATATGAATCTTGCTGTTAACCCTTTTTGCAAGATGAAACTTTGAGTAACGTACTTTATGTTGGACGTCAGACTGGAGAAAATGTTAGATGCCATTTCGTTCCAGATCATTCATTAGCTAAGAAAAATGATTGTTGACTAACACAAGTGCTTCTCCTAGTTAAACAATGAATTGATCAAACTCCTAACAATCTCCCCCGAAGTGAGGTCTTGAACACAGGAACGAGCTTCCTTTATTGACTCAATAAAATTGAGGCTAACAGTTTATGATGAGGATAGCTAAGAGAATGGGTATGTTGACCAATGAAGTGCTGAATATTTTGAGTGCACAGACTTATTGTAGAGCACTAGATGTTGCCACCTTTAGAGAGCTGATCGGCTCTAATGGGAGGTTGATTGTTGAGGACCCAGCACTCGGAGTTCTACGAGTTGCTATGCCTAAAGGCCCGAGTCCATCAATGAAAAATTTATATGATAAGATGGGTAACATGTAGATTCGTCAAGGGACGTTAGAGATGATGGCCCGTATGTAGTTATACCATACTGATAGGTATGCTGGAATTTTTAAGCACATGGCTGGACACTATGGATATACATTACAGGGAGCCTGATGTGTCGTTGTGTGGTGTTTATTTATGATAGTTCAAGTTTTAAATTTATATTTTTGCCGACTTAACCAAAAATAACACTTTAACGGGTAGTGTACCCAGTCGGTGGTAGATTCATGGTAAGTAAGGTGTCGAACACTTGAAGCGAGGTTAATTCTCTCAATTTATTTATATTTTGATTTATCTAATCTAAGTTAATTATAATCTAAGTCAAACCTATGCTAATCCTATGTTAGTTCTAATCCTTATTCTAACAAGTAAAAGGGGGGTTTCAGCCTGAGAGACTGGCACATGTTTGGTTGGTGACTACAATCAATTCAAGACGCTTTAACCCACATAAGCAAATTTACAGAAGATAAAAGAGCGATCGAGCCTTATGATAGAAAACTGTATTAGCAATCATTAATCCGATTAGAAGTTGATTTGTTTATTCAGTGCAATGATTACTTATCTCGAAGAGGCATATCATTCTTAGACTTAGGCGGGACTTCATCCTAAGACCAAGACACATTAATTCTGTCACAATTAAAAAATCCGTATAAAGCATCCTTATTTGCTGATTATAATCTACCTTAGGGATTAAAGCAATGGCGATCTTGTTATACCCTAGCTCATAGAGACTTTACCCACTTACTGCTTAATGGTAATTTATACACTAGTAGTCCACTTGTCCAACTATCCAATGGAATCAGAACATTATTCGTTGAATTATCTAGACTCACCTACTAGTCAACATGTTTAATAAACCAAAGGCAAGTTTCGTTAACTAGTTAAGCCAGAAGCGTATCCTTAGCACGATTTTAGAAGGACAATACTTATGATCCTATGATTCTAGATGTATAAATCACTTAATGGAGAGCTATCCTGGCATCTAGATTACTTGGTCTGTATCACTAGATCCAGTTGAATGATAGGTCGCATACAAAAGCACGTTAACAAGTATGAATTGATAAACATAAACAAGCGTTCAACTATAAATTAAGCAATCGATATATAAACAAAACCAAACATTTAGATCTTTATAATAATGGCTAATACCAAAAGGGTATTAGCCTTCAAACATCATAATTAATACAAGAGTAATTGTTTTAGCCAAGGTAAACTAACCGAGTTAACGAATGATACCAAAAACTAAACGATTACAAAAGTATAAGAAATTACACGTTGTCTTCTATGGAATGGAATGCGTTGCAAGACCTCTTATGCTCTTTTTGTCCTCTGAAAATTGACTTTTGTGGTTTAGGTATAAAGAATATGATTTAGCACACTTAAAACTCGTTTTTGAGTTTTGTATTTATAGGGTCTGGAAGTCGGTTCGATATGCCGTATCCAAGGGATTGGATACGGCGTATTGGAGTTTCTTAAAGTAGGGACCACGTTTGATATCTTCTAGAATATTCACATACTATATCTTGAATACGGCGTATTAAGCTTATCTGGATACGACGTATTGGACTTCTTTCCTTTGTGGTCTTTAGTGAGTGCAGGCATGGATACGCCGTATCTTCCTTGATGGATACAACGTATTGGTAGTCAGAATCATAAATCTTCAAAATATCTCCGTTTAAGCTCTAGAATGCGCGCCTTTTGCTAATATTCACCAACTACTCCATAATTACTGCAATTCTCAAATATAAGACGTTATTTGATGTCATCAAATATCCCCCCACTTGAATCCTACTTGTCCTCAAGTAGCCTTTAAAAGTTTACAAAAATGTATCCCTAAGGATATTTTCCGTTAAAGCATTTATTTGATCTATTACAAGTACACAACCAAACATCTCAAAAAATAGGAAGATGAAAACACTCAAATCACTCAACTAATCTATGTGGTAACATGTAACTAATTCACTCAATTGCTTGGTCGTGACGAGTATTCTATCATAAGCTTGGCAAGGATACACATCCCCACCACTAAAGCTAAGGAGTAACAAGTTTATAAAGGTTAATATGGGTTTGTATGCGAAGGCTTATGATTGATTACTCTAACTAATCTTTATTGATACCAATATTCTAGGAGGGCGACAAAGACCACACATACATACCCATAACGACAGGATAGACACATGTGACTGCTCACTCCTACCTCGAATAAGCTAAAGAGTAGGAATATTAGAGTAATATAGGGTATGGATCTTATAACTTTCATGATATGTGTTTAATCACATATCACTTTTCTTTATAAAAACGAGCTTAAATCACCAAAAACAAATGAAAAATACATTGTATATGTCTGTTTTGTTAATTGTGTTGTGCAGGTAACGGATATTCACAAAAAGACAAAAAAACAAAGCCAAAAATGACAAAACCAAGCATAGGATTAGAAGAGCGTGAGAAAATAAAGCCGAGGGAGTATTTACTTCTATGGGCCAACACAGACCTAGTTATTGGGCCGGGTTAGAATTGCTAAAACCATGAAAGTTTTTTATATAAGCCTAAAACCCAATCCAAACCATTCCAGCCCAAGAAATAAACCAAGCCCAATAATGGATCCAAGTTATTATAATTAAAATGCGGTTAAAGTTACTATTCATTCTCCTTCTCTCGTTTTTACACTGCAACAAGTAAACAAGGGTTAATCCTTCCCTTCACACACCCCTCTCTTCTAGAAGATCTATGTGGCACATCTCTGACATCACATCAGGACACGCTGGCGATCCCAAAGTATCCAATTGGCTGAGTGGACGTGTAGAAGATCTAAGGGTGCTAAATGGATGATTTAGAGTTTGTTATGAATCAAGGGTTGTGATTGGAAGTTTAAGGACGTTCCTCTTCTTCTAGATCCTTCTCTCATCTGCTATAAATAGTGGAAGAATTCACACAGTTATCATCTAGTGTAGGAGTAGTGTTGTTTTAGCTTAATTTTGATACTTATTGTATTTTTATTAACGTAATTTTATTTTCAAAACTTGTAACCTATTTTCAATTAATAAAAGTTTAGTTTCAATTTAAATTTCGTGTTGAATTATTATGATTTACTTTTATGCAATTTCGTTTAAAATGTGTTTGGATATTACTTACTAAGCTCAATAAGCTTTCATTACCTTATAAGCTAATAGTTATTCAGTTAAGCTTTCTTATACCTTAACTGAATAAGCTGTTCCACTTAAATTACCTCACAAAGCCATTTTAAGCTTAATATGGATGATAAGCCAGTAAGGGAAGGGCTTATAGGACTTTACCAGCATATGTAAAGAAGCTGGAGCTTTTAGATTGAGCTATTAAAGCATTTATAAGTCCTTGTTTTGAGCAAAGGACAAGGTATGATCACTTTTACCTTTTTAGCCTAATTTCCTTTTTTACTTATTAAACTTCTTAATTTGTTCTTAATATTCTTAAATCATACTTATTCTGTCTAATAGTAGCTTAATATGTCTAGTTCATAGCTTAGAATTGGTTTGATTTTAGTTTTATGTGATCTGTCCATTTTAGATTTAAAACTGCTCATTTAGACGTTAATGTAGCTTATTAGTTTAGCTTATTATCGAGTTCTTATTTCTCTAAGGTTTTTTAATATTCATAAAACTTAATCTGTTTTCATAATCTGAGGTTTAATAAGGTCTGATTTAGCTAAATATTGGAATTTCTAGTTTTAAAGGGGTGTTTGGGATAAGCAATCTCAGCATAGTAAATTGAGTTTAGTTTGTTCTTAATGATCAATTTGATTTTCAAAAGCTCTTATTAAGTCTCAAAATAAGTTTTCATAAGCTAGAAATATGTTTTGTAAAGTTTTGTAGTTTTTTTTCTCAAAAATACAAGTCTGTTGTCCTAATGGTCCTCTAAACAACTTATTTATTGATTTTCTTAAGAGATCTATTTGAGTTGTGGTTTTTTTTGAACAAAACGAGTTTCATTATACATCTGTTTGATTTAATAGTCATTGGAATAGCCGTTGAAACATTTTTCAGTCATTGCTAGTTAGTTGGCTTATTTTTAAAAGGTCTAAGTTTGCAGATCATTAGAGGTTTTATTATAGCTGATTTTAGTTTAATTTTTGTTGAAATAAGCTCATCAAAGCATAATCTTAATCTGTTTCAATCTTTTCAGTTTGTCCAAATAGATTTTGAGTCTTAACTTTAAGCTGCAAGTAGTCTTAAAAAAGGTCCAAAAACAAGTAAACTGTCATTTTCATTTAATCTTTTCTAGCTTATTTCCTTAACTAACTTGTTGAATTCCAGCTTATTTGTTTCTTTAAATCTGTTTTCATGTTTTAGCTTATTATTAGTGCTTATCAGTCCTAAATCTTAGTCTAAGCTTTGGTCAAAATCCTTTTAAAACTCTCTTTGAAGTACATTGTCTTAGAGCTTTTAGTTGTTTTTCAGCTTTTTGTTTTTTGCTTAATTCTTATCCTTAATGCTTATTGAGTCTAGGTTTAGGTCTCTTTCAAGCTTATTGGTTTCTAGTTTAGCTTTTTGATCTTATAAGTACTTATTGAGTCTATTAGTTTTAGTAAAATGACAACAAGTCTTAACTAAGTTGTTTAGCCAACTGTCACTTTCAATTGTTCTTATCTAGCTTATTATTATGTTATGAAATTAAGTCCTTTGTTAATATTGGTTATTTTTGCTTATTCTTTAGCTTTTTCAAAATGAAAAAAAAATGTTTTACAAAAAGGACAGTCACAGGACTCGAACCTGTGACCTCCCCTTCAACACACACACGCTCTACCAGCTTGCCCTTGGGACTTTTTCGTTAATACTTTCCAACATTTATTTCTTTTACTCATTTAACTTTTAGCTTATTTAGCTTAATGATTTTTCCCAACTTACTGGTAATAGCTTATTGTGTCGTTTTTCTTCATAAACCTCAAAATTGGTATCTAGTATTTTTATAACTTTTCTCAAATTTTTAGGATTAAGTTTAGTATTTTTAGTTTAATTTTTAGTCTTATTTAGTTTTAAAAATAGTTTTAATTAGTTTAAAAATTTATAAAAAATATTTTCTGTTATTAAAAATTAGTTTAATACATTTTAGTTTAAGAAATTTGCATTTTGAGTTTTAAGAGTTTTATTTTGTCATTTTTAGTTAATTAGTTAGTTAATATTAGTTAAATATTAATTGTTTTAAATGTTGTTAGAATTTTAAATTGCCTTTATTCCTAGATTAGCGTGCCTTTATGTGCTTTCCCTTTGCATTATTAGATTTAGAATCTAAAATCCAAAATTTCGATTCAAGTACCCGATCATGAATCGAAACAAGATTTTTAATATTCACGCTTCATTGGGAAGACGACTCGAGAACGATTTGAATTTTATCCTTTCCTAAGGGTAATTTTCTCATCAATACTTTCCGGAAATATATTTTATTAGTGATTAGCTTAATACTCTTCCCCAAGAGTATTTTGCCTATTGCTTATAATATATATACTATAAAACGCGTAATCAATTTTTGGCGCAGTTGTCGGGGAAGTGTGAAACAATTATCGCGTTAAAGTTTGAAGATTAGTGCATTGAAGACCCTTCCCGTGAAGTTATCGTTTTTTGTGAATATATATTTTACATTTCTTTGTTATTTTTCATTTTCTTTTATATAAAACTATAAAATACAAAAATATTTTATTTTTTCTTCATTTATTTTTGTCAATTTATTTTCTATTATAAAAATCTAAGAAAAAATAAAACACCAATAATACTTTTCCTAAAGTATTTAAAATACCAAAAAAAACAAAAAACAAAAGAAACCGTGTTGTCAATTGTTAAATCGGCTCACCTTTAGATTAACAAACTATAAGAGAGGTATAAGGAGGGTTGATCCTACGAACTTCGACCCGAAAGGAGAAGGTTTTTAAAACGCTTCGCGCTTACCCGCTCCTCCGCTTCTTTGTGCGTTTTCTAGAGAGCTACCGTGCACCTTTGATTATCGGTTTAAAAAATATTTTTCTTTTAGATTTATTTCTCTTATTTTGTTTTTTTAGTGCATGCGCACCCGCTCTTCATCGAATTTAATTGTTGAATCTTTCACGATTCCGAAGCGACGTAATCGTAGACGTTCCAAGCAAATAGTCGAACATGAGCTTCAAACTATTGTAGAGACTCCCGTTGACACTATGGCGGATACGCATACTATGTCGGAGTTACTCCAAGAACCCACCGAGGGTTACGGAGATGTAGTTGTTATTCCCGCTATACTTGCCATAAATTTTGAAGTAAAAGTCGGGTTACTTACGCTAGTAACTTCGAGTCAATTTCATGGTTTTGAGAGGGACGATCCCCATTCTCATATTCGTTGGTTTAACAAGATCACTTCTACGCTTAAGTACAAGAATGTTCCACATGAAGCTATCAAGTTGATGCTTTTCCCATTTTCTCTTGAGGGGGCAGCCCGGATTTGGCTAGAAAAAGAACACCCTCGTTCTATCCATACATGGGAAGATCTCGTTTCTAAGTTTGTGAATTATTTCTTTCCTCCTTTGAAGACTACGAATCTCAAGAATGACATCACAAATTTTCAGCAGAGGTTTGATGAAACGTTTAGTGAGGCATGGGACCATTTTAAAGATCTCCTCCGTAAATGCCCACACCACGGTTTTTTGGAATTGCATCAAATCGACACATTTTACAATGCGTTGACGCAATCCGATCAAGATTCTCTAAATGCAGCCGCCGGTGGTAATCTTTTAAACCATACTCCTCGAGATGCTTTGACTATTATTGAGAATAAGTCGAAAGTTCACACTTCAAGAAACAAACCGGTTGTTTCAAAAGTGAGTGCTACTACTTATTCTACTCTCGCTTATCTAGTAGAGATTACCACTCTTACTAATGCCGTTAAGGCTATGCTTCTTCAAAAAAAGACCCCTTCACCAGCTCACGTTAAAGCTAAGGAAGAAACTTGTGTTATTTATGGTGGTCCGCATCCTTACTATGAGTGTCTTGCTACCGATGGCAACACTTTAATGCTTCTGCAGCCACAGGGACCTACAATCAAGGAGGTCACGGATACCGTCCTTAGGGAGAAACTAATTATCATGCTAGCAATCAAATGAGACCACCCGGTTTTCCTCAACCAAATGTGCAGAACAATCAGAACCGGTATAATCAGAATCAAGGATACAATCAGAAATGAGGAAATAACTTCAATCAAGGAAATCAGAACTATCAATCTCTACTTAATCAAACTCAAGTTGGACCCTCGAATGATTTCTCGAACTACATGAGGACTAATGATGTTAATATAAGAGCTATGCAAAATCAAACAAGTTCTATAAAGACAGAATTGAAGAATGAAATCTAGAATACATTAATGAGTCAGAACAATGAGCTAAAGAACATGATGAGCAACTTTATTCAAATGCGTAGTCCCTCGGGTTCGGGATCACTTCCTAGTAATACCATTGCTAACCCGAGAGGTTACTTGAAAGCTATTACTACCTGTAGTGGTGTTTCTTATGATGGACCTACGATTCCACCTACTTCTTCTCATCTTCTGAAGGAAGTGGAACGTGAACCAGAGGCGGTAAAGGACATGGTGCAAACTACAAGTTCCAGGAAGTACCACACACGTCCAACCTCTAGTTGTCTACGTTCCTATTTTAGAGCCCGATGTTGCTCCAAAGCCTAATCTTAAACCTTCGATTCCTTATCCTTCAAAGCTTAATGACCAAAATCTCTGAGAGAAAGCTAATAATCAAATGTTAAAGTTCATTCAAATCTTTCAAAGATTACATTTCGACCTTAGCTTTGTGAATGCTCTTCTTCACATGCCTAAGTTCGCTTCTACATTTAAGAGTCTCCTTAGTAACAAGGAGAAATTATTCGAATTGGCAAATACTCCATTAAATGAGAATTGTTCGGCGGTGCTCCTTAAAAAGTTGCCAAAAAACTTGGAGACCCCGGTAAGTTTCTCATTCCTTGTGATTTTTCGGAGCTATAAGAGTGCTTAGCTTTAGCCGATCTTGGCGCTAGCATAAATTTAATGCCTCTTTCCGTATGGAAGAAACTTTCGCTCCCGGAACTTACTCCTACTCGCATGACTCTCGAGCTCGTAAACTGATCGGTTGCTTATCTGGTTGGTGTTGCCGAAGATGTCTTTGTGAAAGTAGGAAAGTTTCATTTTCCGGCCGACTTTGTTGTAGTTGATTATGATGTCGATCCTCGGGTTCCCCTCATTCTTAGGAGGACTTTTTTGAGGACGACGCGAGCATTAATCGATGTACACGGTGAAGAATTAACTCTTCGAGTCAATGATGAAGCCATAACATTTAATGTCGGACACACTTCGAGATACTCTTATAGATATGATGATGAAGGGTTAATCAAACGATGTGATAGAGTTACATGTGGGAGTATGGCCTCAAGGTGTGCTCAGATTTTTGGATAGTTTAGAGTAGCAATTCACAAAACCCCCCCCCCCCCCCCCCCCTCCCCATCCTCTTCAAGATCCATATCATTACTACTCTTCCCCGTCTCTCACTCTTTGAGGGAAGTGGACTTGTTTTGAAGAGTCGAGGCTTGTTTACAATAGCACTTCAATTTCAATAAGAATAGAATGATCCGACTTTGATCTTGAGGGAGACATTCTTCTAGTTAGGAAGTTATTAAACGATGATCCTATTCCTCCTCCACTCGCAGAACTTCATTTTGAGGAACTTAAAATGATAAAATCTTCTATTGATGATCCTCCGAAGCTTGAGCTCAAGGACCTACCTTCTCATCTTGAGTATGCATTTTTGGAGGGAACTAATAAATTACCCGTCATAATTGCAAAAAACATAAAAGATAAGGAGAAGGCCCGCCTTCTAAAGGTTCTAAAGTCACACAAGCGTGCCATCGCTTGGAAAATCTCCGACATTAAGGGCATTGACCCTCAATTTTGTACTCACAAAATATTAATAGAGGATGACTTTAAAATGGCAGTCCAACATCAAAGAAGGGTGAACCTAAAAATTCATGAGGTGATCAAAAAGGAAGTTATCAAACTCCTTGATGCCGGATTGATTTATTGTATCTCTGATAGTTCGTGGATTAGCCCCGTTCATTGTGTGCCCAAAAAAGGAGGTATGACCGTTGTAACAAATGAAGATAATTAGTTGATTCCTACAAGGCTAGTCACCTGATGGTGTGTTTGTATTGATTACCGGAAGCTTAATGATGCTACTCGTAAAGATCATTTCCCGTTACCTTTCATGGACCAGATGCTTGAACGTTTAGCAGGAACGAATACTATTGCTTTTTAGATGGATTTTCCAGATACTTTCAGATTCCTATTGACTCGCAAGACCAAGAGAAGACCACCTTCACTTTCCCTTATAGGACATTTGCCTATCGGCGTATGCCTTTCGGCTTATGTAATGCTCCGGGTACGTTCTAAAGGTGCATGATGGCTATTTTCCACGATATGATCGAGGAAACAATGGAGGTCTTCATGGATGATTTCTCGGTCTTTGGGGATTCCTTCTCATCTTGCGTTTCCCATTTAGACATGATGCTAAAACGGTGCGAAGACACCAACCTAGTTCTAAATTAGGAGAAGTGCCATTTCATGGTTAAAGAGGGCATTGTCCTCGGCCATAAGATCTCTAAATCTGGGATTGAGGTTGATATGGCTAAAGTTGATGTAATAGGAAAGCTACCTCATCCCACTTCCGTCAAAGGTGTTCGAAGTTTTTTAGGTCACGCCGGGTTCTATCGTCGATTTATTTAAGATTTCTCTAAAATCGCTCGGCCGATGACCCATTATCTAGAAAAAGAAACCCTGTTCATATTCTCAAAAGAATGTATTGAAGCGTTTGAAACACTTAAGAAGAAATTAACAGAAGCTTCGATTTTAGTTGCCCCCGATTGAGACCTACCATTTGAGATTATGTATGATGCTAGTGATTTTGCGGTGGGTGCAGTCTTGGGGAACGTAAGACCAAACATTTTCAGCCTATACACTATGAGAGCAAGACTATGACCGATGCTCAAGCTTATTACACTACTACGAAGAAAGAATTATTAGCCGTGGTGTATGCTTTTGAGAAATTCTGGTCCTATTTACTCTTTTCGAAAACCATAGTGGGTATTTTTTTTTAACGGGGGGGGACCATCGGCTCTCACATATCTTCTCGCCTAAGCAAGATGCTAAACCGAGATTGCTTGTTGGATTCTCCCCCCCCCCAACCCCCCCCTCCCCCCCCCTCCTCCAGTAATTTGATGTCATTATTCGTGATAAAAAAAGGAGCGGAGAATCTCGCAACCGACCACTTGTCGAGATTAGAAAATCCTCATCAAGGTGATCTTGAGAAAAAGGAAATTAATGAAACATTTCCTCTCGAGACCTTCAGAATGATATCTTTTCATGGTGATTCTAGTACCCCATGGTTTACCGACATTGCAAATTACCATGCGGGGAATTTTGTAGTAAAAGGGATGTCGTCCTAACAGAAATAAACTATCAAATCTTTATTTTCAATCAATATAAATTTCCGACCCCATACATGATTTAGAATTAATATTTTATCATTTATACATACGCTGTTTACTATTCCAATACGTAGCAAACAACTTCAATCCAACAATTCCCCACTTTGTACACAATTATCTCACTACACCGCTAATAAAGTCTTTTATTTGAATACAATTCTACGCATACACTCTTAATAATACAATTATCCGTCCTTTTAAACAATTCACTAAAGTCACACTCACAAACTTACTCCCACAACCCATAAAACACTACTCTTTAACAAATACTACTATATTCATCAAAAATTATTATACAATATATTTCACACCATACAAATCACTTTTTTATACAACTATTCACACCAAAAAAAAAACCCCAAACAAAACTAAAAACCCACTTATATCTATTTAATATAAATTTTTAAACCCCCCCCCCCCCCCCCCAAATTTTTTAATAAAAAAATTTCCCCCCCCTGGTGAAGCAAAAGCGCTCCCCACTAATGATGCCCGAGTCGTCGTAAAATTCTTAAAATCTCTCTTCGCCCAATTTGGAACTCCTCGTGCTATTATTAGTGATCGTGGTACTCACTTTTGCAATAACCAATTCGCAAAGGTCATGCTTAAGTATGGAGTTACCCATCGTCTTTCTACCACGTATCATCCACAAACTAGTAGACAAATGGAGGTTTTAAATCGTGGTTTAAAACGTATCTTGGAAAGGACCGTAGGCAAAAATTGAGCTTCATGGTCCGATAAATTAGATGATGCTTTATGGGCCTTCCATACCGCATTCAAAATACCCATCGGGTGCACTCCTTATAAGCTTGTGTACGGAAAGGCTTGTCATCTTCCTATCGAGCTTGAACACAAGGCCTATTGGGCCTTGAAGCATTGCAATTTTGATCTCAAGTCCGCGGGTGATCACCGGAAAGTTCAAATGAATGAATTAAATGAACTCCGGGATCAATCCTATAAGAACTCTTTAATCTACAAAGAGAAAACGAATAAGATTCATGACTCCAAGATTAAGAACCGCATTTTCAACGTTGGTGATCGAATTCTTCTCTTCAATTCTTGATTAAAGATTTTCTCGAGCAGCTCAAAACCCGTTAGACCGGACCGTTCACCGTTACTCAAGTTTTCCCTTATGGTACCGTCGAGTTATCTCAAACCGACGGACCAAACTTCAAGGTGAACGGTCATAGACTCAAACATTATTTTGGAGTGGACATACCACCTATGGTTGTCCCGGATCTCCAAACCTTCCCCTTGGACCACTAAATTTAGGGTCGAGTCAGGCTAGTGACTCGGTTAACAAAAACAAGCGCTTCTTGGGAGGCAACCCGTATTTCTTTATTTTATTTTCTAATAAGTGTGACTTGAGGAGGCTCGCCTATTCCTTTCTCGTGTTTCGTGGCCTTGGTTTTTGTTCGGATTGCCCGGATTGAAGACTCTCGTGCTCGTAGGTTTTGTTCTATCGTTCATGATTTGACTTAATTATACATATATATATATATTAAATAAAACTTTTAAATAATATAAATAATATTATTAAAATAAAAATATCAAATAATGAAAGAGTGAGGAAAGTATTCCGTTAGGTTTTTAAGAAAATTACTTTTATCCAAAGTAAAATCCAAAACCTTCCCGAGTCGTATCCCGACGAGGAGTGAATTGAAAATCGAGGTTAAGTTCGTGATCGCGTGTTTGAATAATCAATGATTTTTGGTTTGGATTCTATTTCTACAAATGAAATGTAAAAACAAGTAAATGCAAGCAAAAAAACGAAAGCAATTAAGATTAAAACACTAAAAACGATAACGGGATCCTAAAAACGCGACTTAAAACCTAAATTATCAAATTTTAAACTTAACAATGAAAATTTAATTTTTAAAGGCCCTAAATGATAAAAGAAAATTTTAAAAAAAAGAATTATATTTTTTGACTTTTATTTTATTTATTAGGAATTAAAAACAGATTTAATCTAAACAATTAATTAAAAATACTAAACTAATTTGGAAAAATCTAAAAAATTCATGAAAAGTCCTTTGAACAGTTTAGAACTTAAGAAAAATAAAAGGGTACAAACAGCTTATTGAAATAAGCTGTTATTAAGCTAAAAAGGGCTGAAAGGCTTAATAGCTAAAAAGGGTTGATTCGTGATAAGTATAGTATATATCAATATAGTGCAAATTCTCACTAATCAAGATACCGTAAGTAATTAATCACTTAGGAAAGCAATTAATACACGAGTCGTAAATTCCTCGAAGAAGCGCGTGGATTTGAGATTCAAGTTTAATTCGGATTCAAGTCAAGAATGGATACAAATTTTTGGATTTTAAACTATACTACAGATATAAGTGCACAATTAAGCTATGAAAATATTAAACAAACTAAAAACAATTAACTAGCACGAAATTTTAATACACGAAAATTAAAAATGTAAGCTAAAACTGAAATTTAAAATCTAAGGCACTACTTTTAACAAATTTTATACCTAAAAATCACAAATTTAAAAATAAAATTTTAGGAAAAAGAATTAGAATTTTTCAACTATTTTTGTATTTTCTATGAATTTTTAAAGAAAAAAAAATATAAAAACTGATTTTAATTCCTAAAAATTACAAACTAAAGTGGAAAATTTTGGAAAAATACTCTTTAAGAAGCTAAAATGTGCAGAAACAAGATGGGACAAAAAGCCCTAATTTTTATCTATCAATTAAGCTCCAATTAAGATCTAGAAGCTAAAAACCCTAATTGATTTAAAAATAAAATGAAAATATTAAAACTATTTAATCTGCCTAAAACTACAGGGTAGAAAGTGTCAAAAAGTAAACTTAAAGGTAGGCGGGGTAAGTTTGTAGAATTTACACTACAGCTTATCTGAAGATCCCTATACTTTGGAAAAATGACAAAACAAACCCTACGATTTGGCTTATTTTTGGCTTATCTAAAAAGTGAAAATTAGCAAAAACTTAAAACTACAAAGTTAAACCTGAGCTTTTTCTCTACAACTTTAATAAAGGTACTTTCTACTCAAATCCATTAGATAAGCTAAAAAATAAGCAACTTATAAGCTGCTACAGTAACTAATTGTTTTCTTTTTTAAAACTTTAATTTCTACTATTTGGCTAATTTCTAGCTTATTTCTTTATGAAATTATAAACTAAAAGAAGCTAAAGAAAGCTAATAATATGGACAAAAGAATTTCTAAGAGAAATAAGCAAAAGCACAATTTTAACTAAAAGAAATTTAAGCTAAAAAGTTGACAATTCAGGTTTAAGCTATTTTACTCAAGAAACTCAATAAGCTCAAAACTTTATTAAAGTATATAAAAAACTAAAAATTTGGAAATAAGCTAACTAATTATACTAGAATAGACCTAGGTATAAGGATTTTGAATTAAGCTACAAGTAAAAGAAAATATAGCAAATTCTATTATATAGCTTCTTGTGAATTTTTCTTAAAATGCCTAACTTCTAGCTTAAAATTCCATAAGTTAAAAAGAAATCTAACTGAAACTTTTTATCTAGATTACAAGAATAACTTCTAAAGTATCTATACTTTCAATATTAAGTCCTAACTATAACTAATTCAGGCTTAAATTTGAAATCAAATTCAGCAGTACTAACCTAGAGTAAGTACTGCTGATATGTAGTGCAAGCAAAAACAGCATTGCAGCCTTAACTCTATAACAATTTAAATCATAAATCACTTAACTAGTATGTATAAACTCATTTTAACAAACTATTTTTACTAAAAAGCTTTAAAACAAATTTTACAATCAAACTTCTTAAAGAAAATGTGACCTGGTGCAATATTAAAGTAATTGAACTCTAAAGTTTTTAAAATTGAAATCTAACTTGTAATTCCTCTTGAAAACTTGATTATATCACATAACACAACTGACTTATGTAAATTTGCCTACTCAAGTTGACTTTAAGAGTCAAAAACACCTAAATCCAAACACTAGTTAACTAAACTGCCTAATTCTTATTTGCTTTTAAAATCTATTTTTAACCTAAACTAACTAATCCTTATATCTACTTTTATAAAAACTAAGCTACTTAAGCTATTTAAGCACTAAAAACCAAAACTTATTAAAAGAAATAAGCTAGTTTATCAGCTAGCTTTTCCTACTATTATGACAGAATTAAAGGCAAAATGAAGATTAAACAAGTTCTTAACTAATAAAACTTAAGCAGATTGGAAAATAAACTAAACAAAATGTTTGAAAAGGAATGAACAAGACTGATAGCAATAAGCAAATGATTTAAGACTGAAATTGAAGTGAGATGAAAATTAAACATGAAACCATGATTTTAATGTAGTCTCTGAACTCTAAGTCACTCTTGTTGAGTGAGTGACCTTAAAACACAATCCTAATGGCTACCTTAGCTTCTAAAACCTGAGCTTAAGCTCAATAAGCTGAAATGAGCTTGTCAACTACAAAAGCTTCCAATATTGAATCAAGAGTAATCAAGTAATCATGACTTTGACTTGGATTGAACAAAAACAGTAACTAAATGATTTTAAACAAACTTTGACTGAAATTTGAGCTTAAGAACTAGTTTAAGCTTCAATGAGCTTATGAGGGCTTATTGTATCAAAGCAGCTTTAAAAATTGAAATCAAACATAAGTAAACTGAATGTTTAGCTTTTATTGATTATGTAAAGTAAGGTACAAACTGAGAATACAAAGGTACAAGTGATTGAAAGCTTAAAACTTGAATTAAAATGATTGGTAACAAAAGCTTAAAGAAAACTGAAATTTAACTAAAAAACTGAAGAAAAAAATAATACCAACTAACTGCTGTCTAGCCTTTTATTTATAGGAGAGGATGAAGAGAGGAGAGAGGCTTCTAGAAACTTCTGTTAAATCACAACCGTTGATCTTTTTTTTCTTCAATTTTTAGCCGTAGATGATGTATGATGAGGTGTTCAGACCAATGGGAGGCTGCCACGTCATTAAAATGACATGGAGATTGTAAATACGAGGTGGGGGAAGAGTAGGGAGAGCTGGGGAAGAAGAAAAGAGGGATTTAGGCTTGTTAGGGTTTTGGCGGGAAAAGTGGTTTTAAACGGTTAGGGAGAGGAAAGGGACGGGGGAAAGGGCTGTTTAATTTGAAACTTTGGGCTAATTGCATAAGTAGTCCCTCTGTTTCTTTTTGTCAATATATAGTGTTAAAACAACTTCCGGAATTGACATATATGGCCCCTCTAGTTTAGTAAACTTAGATATGGTTTTGATTTTCGGCTCATTGTTGGGCTTTTGTGATCCGAATGGTGTAGAAGGGCTCAAAGGGTATTTTAGTCTTTTAATCTTCCATTGTAAGGACAAAATGGTCATTTTTCCGATGGGTCACACCATACTTTGCCATGACTTTTGAAAATTGGTCATTACAAAAATGCGTGCCTCTGTCACTTATTATAGCTCGAGGGGTTCCAAATCTAGCAAAAAGACTCTTTAAAAACTTACAAACAACACGAGCATCATTAGTAGGTAAAGCCTTAGCTTCCACCCACTTGGACAAATAATCCACAGCAACTAAGATGTACTTGTTACCCCTACTAGATGGAAATGGACCCATGAAATCAATTCCCCACAAATCAAAGATCTCACAAACTTGTATTGCGTTTTGAGGCATCTCATCTCTTTGAGAGATTTTGCCTTGCCTTTGACAAGCATCGCAATGTTTTACCAAGTTGATAGCATCTTTATAGATGGTGGGCCAAAAGAATCCAGAGTCAAAGACTTTACGAGCGGTGTAATTGGCACTATGATGGCCTCCCGTAGGTCCATTGTGACAAGCCATGAGAATCTCATTAGCCTCTTTGCCAAAAACACATCGTCTAATGACTTGGTCCGCACAAATCTTAAACAAGTAAGGGTCATCCCAATAGTAGTGTTTTGCATCTTTGAAAAATTTTCTCTTTTGTTGTGAACTCATTCCTTTTTTAACAAAATTACCCGCATGGTAGTTCGCTAAGTCGGCGAACCATGGCGTGGTATTATCACTAAGCACATTCACATTATTAAGCACAACATTTTCAACAACATTTTCATTCTCATTAATCACATTATCATTCACATTAATCTCTTTGACCTCTTCATATCTCCCTAGTGACTCTAAAGGAAAAGATTCGGTTATATTTTGCTTTTCAAGTTCATTCTTGTGAGGGTTTTCTAGTCTAGAAAGGTGATCGGCGGCTACATTCTCAGCTCCTTTTTTGTCCCTTATTTCAAGATTGAACTCCTGGAGTAAGAGAATCCACCTAAGTAACCTTGACTTAGCATCTTGCTTAGCCATTAGGTACTTAATAGCCGAATGATCCGTAAACACTATGGTCCTTGATAAGACTAGATAGGGTCGAAACTTCTCCAAGGCATATACTACGGCTAGCATTTCCTTTTCAGTTGTGGTGTAATGAAGTTGAGCCCCGGTCATAGTCTTACTCGCATAATGAATAGGATGAAAATGTTTATCCTTTCTTTGACCTAAAACTGCTCCAAGAGCAAAATCACTAGCGTCACACATGATCTCAAAATCATAATCCCAATTAGGCACAACAAGTATTGGTGATTCAATCAACTTTTTTCTAAGATCATTAAAAGCTTGTTTACACTCATCCGAAAAGACAAAAGGAGTTTCTTTTTCCAAAAGATGAGTCATGGGTCTTGCAATTTTTGAAAAGTCTTGAATGAACCTTCTAAAAACCCGCATGGACCTAAAAAAAACTAACTTCGAACTCCTTAAAAAAATCAGTTAAAAAAGGCTCTTTTATAAAATAAGGGGGTGTTTGGGTTAGACCTTAAAATGGGTCAAATTGGGTTTTCCATGGGTGAACACCACTCAGCCAACTTTGGCTGAGTGTGTGAGGTTTATTAAGCCTCTTAAATCACCATTCTTAGTTTAGAAACAAGTTTTTATGTCCCTTTTGGGTTTCTGTCAAAATTTGAATAAGCAAACTTGAGCTTAAGTGCTCAAGCTGCATAAGCAGCTTAAGCACACTTTTTTTGTGCTCATTGTTGATGTTTCTAGCCACTTTAAAGCATCCCTTGTTCTGTCCCTTTTGGTTTGACCAAGTATGAGTCATAAGGTTTGTGTGCATAAATTTTGAAAGTACCCATTTTCAAGCCACAATACCAGCAGGCTTTAATCCAACTTAATGTCTTAAATTTTGGAAATAAGTTCAGTTATATGTCCTTTAAATCTGTTTTCACTTGGATTTGGGTAAGAAGCACTTTTGTGCTTATTTTCATAAGCCCAAAATAAGCCCCTTACACTGCTTACCCTCCCCTGGTGCTGAGCACCAGGGTTAAGCCCAATTTTTCTAGCTTATTTTAAACAAAGCCCTAGTATTTTAGTGCTTCTCCTTGTAGCTTATAGGTTCATCTTCTAGGTTTAGCAGCTTATTTTAATTAAACTACTTATTAGATTAGCTTAATTTAGGCTTTAAGTATGCCTTTTTCTGCCTTTATATGAAACTGTTTAGATATAGCTTATTGTATTCCAGCTTATTTTAGGGCTTATTTTAGGAATCCTTAGCTTATTTAGACTCCCTTAATCTAAGTCTCTATTTCCCATAGTTGTTAGCTTATCTTGTAGCCTTAAGCCCCAAAAAGCCAAGAAAAATAAGCCATAAGCTTATTTAGCCACTGCAGTCCAAAAAGCTTAATATTCTGGCTTATTAAGAGCCATTCAGCACTTGGTGCTTTTATAGAAAATGTTAAGCATAACCCATTCTACAACTTTGCTTATTTGACTTTTGTCAAATAAGCACTTTGGACTTGGTTTGTAATCGGGTTGGTGTGCAGGGACCATTTATGTAATTTCCAGCTTTATAGTTAGCATAGTTAGTCCCTAGTGTTAACTACCCCCTTGCCCCGTTAGCCCTTTGTCCCTTACTTTGTTAGTCCTTTAGAGTTAACAGCAGTTAACTTTAGTTTTATTAATTAATTAAATTAGGTTAAATTTTAATTAGTTTAATTACTTTTTATTTATTCAGTAACTTTTGGGCAATTTTATATTTTTAGAATTGTTAGATTTTTCTTTATTTAGTTTTATTTTTTCAGAATTTTTATAACTTTTATTTTTTGTCTTTTTCTATTTTCTTAGTTTTAATTAGTTTTTAATCTTTAAAAATTCATAAAAAATCCAAAAATTAATAAAAAAATATTTTTCTTTTTTATAAAATTTTCTTTTGTCATTTAGTGTCTAGGAAAAATATAAAATTTAGTATAGGCTTTATTTTTCTTAAATTTCAGTCTTAGACCCGTTTTACCGGGTGCGTTTTACCGTTTCTTTTCGTTTTACATTCAAACGACCTCCGTTTTAGTTCTAGTTTTCTTTATTTTTCAAATTAACTTAATTAGAATTTAATTTTGATTTTTAATTTAATTTAGCATTTATTTTCTTAATTTTTAGTATTTAGGTTCCCCATTTCCTATATCTGTTTCCCGTAGATTAAATTAGGTTTTATTTAATTAATTTTAGTTGTAATTATATCAGTGTTTCCATCATATATTCTCCATCATTCAATTTCTCATCAAACCAGGATTACTGTAGGATCCCTAGATCATTCCATGTATGAAGCACAAGATCAATGGCACAAAGATTAAAACAATGAAGAACTTTTGATT
>BQNB010005199.1:52500-61532 GCA_026074375.1 Tanacetum coccineum | reverse complement strand
AAAAGGTTTGCCACCAAAAACTTGGAAAGAATGCTTATAGTTGACACGTGAATGAGTAAGAGAGAGAGAGAGAGCGGGAGAGAGAGAGAGATAGAGAGAGAGAGAGAGAGAGAGAGAGAGAGAGAGACTCCACACCTGACCATCTCAAGGCAATCTAAATAGACATGGATACAAGCTCCTCGATGATTTAGTTATGCCTAAAAATGTCAACACGTACAAGGGCCTAGGTGACCCTCATTCACATGTATGGACATTCAAAGGCGCAATCAAAACATGCGCTTGGAACAGCCTAATAGCATGCCATATGTTCCAACAGACCCTCGCCGACTCAGCAGTGTCATGGTTTAAGTGTAAGGCAAAGAACAACATCTTAGGTTGGACGCACCTGAAGAACAAGTTTGTCAAAACAGAGAGAGAGAGAGAGAGAGAGAGAGAGAGAGAGAGGGGGAGAGAGAGAGAGTGTGAGGGAGAGGGAGAAGGAGAGGGAGAGGGAGAGGGAGGGAGGGAGGGAGGGGAGAGAGAGAGAGAGAGAGAGAGAGAGAGAGACTCCACACCTGACCATCTCAAGGCAATCTCAATAGACATGGATCAATTTGTATAATGGTATTATATTACAAGCTCCTCGATGATTTAGTTATGCCTAAAAATGTCAACACGTACAAGGGCCTAGGTGACCCTCATTCACATGTACGGACATTCAAATGCGCAATCAAAACATGCGCTTGGAATAGCCTAATAGCATGCCATATGTTCCAACAGACCCTCACCGACTTAGCAGTGTCATGGTTTAAGTGTAAGGCAAAGAACAACATCTTAGGTTAGACGGACCTGAAGAACAAGTTTTTCTCCAATTTCCAACCGATGCGAAACTATACAAGAAAATTTATTGACCTACAACAACTAAGGGGAAGCACCAACGAATCCTTCAAAACTTCATCGATCTTTTCTAAACAGAAAGGATGAAGTTTCCAGGCCATAGAGATCAACAACAGAAAGGATAAAAGGTCTGCCACCAAAAACTTGGAAAGAATGCTTATAGTTGACACGTGAGAGAGAGAGAGAGAGACTCCACACCTGACCATCTCAAGCCAATCTCAATAGACATGGATAAATTTATATAATGGTATTATACTACAAGCTCCTCGATGATTTAGTTATGTATGAAAATGTCAACATGTACAAGGGCCTAGGTGACCCTCATTCACATGTATGGACATTTAAAGGCGCAATCAAAACATGCGCTTGGAACAGCTTAATAGCATGCCATATGTTCCAACAAACCCTCGCCGACTCAGTAGTGTCATGGTTTAAGGGTAAGGCAAAGAACAACATCTTAGGTTGGACTGACTTGAAGAACAAGTTCGTCTCCAATTCCAGCCGATGCGAAACTATATAAGAAACTTTATTGACCTACAACTACTAAGGGGAAGCACCAATGAATCCTTCAAAATTTCATCAAGCTTTTCAAAACAAAAAGGATGAAGATTCCAAGCCATAGAGATCAACAACTGAAAGGATAAAAGGTCTGCCACCAAAAACTTGGAAAGAATGCTTATAGTTGACACGTGAGAGAGAGAGAGAGAGACTCCACACCTGACCATCTCAAGGTAATCTCAATAGTCATGGATTAATTTGTATAATGGTATTATACTACAAGCACCTCGATGATTTAGTTATGCCTAAAAATGTCAACACGTACAAGGGCCTAGGTGACCCTCATTCACATGTATGGACATTCAAAGGCGCAATCAAAACATGTGCTTAGAATAGCCTAATAGCATGCCATATGTTTTAACAGACCCTCGCCGACTCAGCAGTGTCATGGTTTAAGTGTAAGGCAAAGAACAACATTTAGGTTGGACGGACCTGAAGAACAAGTTTGTCTCCAATTTCTAGCCGATGCGAAACTATACAAGAAACTTTATTGACCTACAACTACTAAGGGGAAGCACCAATGAATCCTTCAAAACTTCATCGAACTTTTTAAAATAGAAAGGATGAAGATTTCAGGCCATAGAGTTCAACAACAGAAAGGATAAAAGGTCTGTCACCAAAAACTTGGAAAGAATGCTTATAGTTGACGCGTGAGAGAGAGAGAGAGAGAGAGAGAGAGAGAGACTCCACACCTGACCATCTCAAGGCAATCTCAATAGATATGGATCAATTTGTATAATGGTATTATACTACAAGCTCCTCGATGATTTAGTTATGCCTAAAAATGTCAACACGTACAAAGGCCTAAGTGACCCTCATTCACATGTATGGACATTCAAAGGCGCAATCAAAACATGCGCTTGGAACAGCCTAATAGCATGCTATATGTTCCAACAGGACCTCGCCGACTCAGCAGTGTCATGGTTTAAGTGTAAGGCAAAGAATAACATCTTAGGTTGGACGGACCTGAAGAACAAGTTTGTCTCCAATTTCCAGCCGATGCGAAACTATACAAGAAACTTTATTGACCTACAACTACTAAGGGGAAGCACCAACGAATCCTTCAAAACTTCATCAAGCTTTTCAAAATAGAAAGGAAGAAGATTCCAGGCCATAGAGATCAAAAATAGAAAGGATAAAAGCTTTGCCACCAAAAACTTGGAAAGAATGCTTATAGTTGACATGTAAGATAGAGAGAGAGAGAGAGAGAGAGAGAGAGTGAGAGAGAGAGAGACTCCACACCTGACCATCTCAAGGCGATCTCAATAGACATGGATCAATTTGTATAATGGTATTATACTACAAGCTCCTCGATGATTTAGTTATGCCAAAAAATGTCAACACGTACAAGGGCCTAGGTGACCCTCATTCACATGTATGGACATTTTAAGGCGTAATCAAAACATGCGCTTGGAATAGCCTAATAGCATGCCATATGTTCCAACTGAACCTCGCCGACTCAGCAATGTCATGGTTTAAGGTTAAGGCAAAGAATAACATCTTAGGTTGGACGGACCTGATGTACAAGTTTGTCTCCAATTTCCAGCCGATGCGAAACTATACAAGAAACTTTATTAACCTACAACTACTAAGGGGAAGCACCAACGAATCCTTTAAAACTTCATCGAGCGTTTCAAAACAGAAAGGATGAAGATTCCAGGCCCTAAAGATCAACAACAGAAAGGATAAAAGGTCTGCCACCAAAAACTAGGAAAGAATGCTTATAGTTGACATGTGAGTGAGTGTGTGTGTGTGTGAGAGAGAGAGAGAGAGAGAGCGAGAGACACTCCACACCTGACCATCTCAAGGCAATCTCAATAGACATGGATCAATTTGTATAATGGTATTATACTACAAGCTCCTCGATGATTTAGTTATGCCTAAAAATGTCAACACGTACAAGGGCCTAGGTGACCCTCATTCACTTGTATAGACATTCAAAGGCGCAATCAAAATATGCGCTTGGAACAGCCTAATAGCATGCCATATGTTCCAATAGAACCTCGCCGACTCAGCAGTGTCATGGTTTAAGGGTAAGGCAAAGAAAAACATCTTACGTTGGACGGGCCTGAAGAACAAGTTTGTCTCCAATTTCCAGCCGATGCGAAACTATACAAGCAACTTTATTGACCTACAAATACTAAGGGGAAGCACCAAAAAATCCTTCAAAACTTCATCGAGCTTTTTAAAACAGAAAGGATGAAGATTCCAGGCCATAGAGATCAACAACAGAAAGGATAAAAGGTCTGTCACCAAAAACATGGATAGAATGCTTATAGTTGACACGTGAGAGAGAGAGAGAGAGACTCCACACCTGGCCATCTCAAGGCAATCTCAATAGACATGGATCAATTTGTATAATGGTATTATACTACAAGCTCATCGATGATTTAGTTATGCCTAAAAATGTCAACCCGTACAAAGGCCTAAGTTACCCTCATTCACATGTATGAACATTCAAAGGCGCAATCAAAACATGCGCTTGGAACAGCCTAATAGCATGCCATATGTTCCAACAGACCCTCGCCGACTCAGTAGTGTCATTGTTTAAGTGTAAGGCAAAGAACAACATCTTAGGTTGGACGGACCTGAAGAACAAGTTTGTCTCCAATTTCTAGCCGATGCGAAACTATACAAGAAACTTTATTGACCTACAACTACTAAGGGGAAGCACCAACGAATCCTTCAAAACTTCATCAAGCTTTTCAAAATAGAAAGGAAGAAGATTCCAGGCCATAGAGATCAACAACAGAAAGGATAAAAGCTTTGCCACCAAAAACTTGGAAAGAATGCTTATAGTTGACACGTGAGATAGAGAGAGAGAAAGAGAGAGAGAGAGAGAGACTCCACACCTGACCATCTCAAGGCAATCTCAATAGACATGGATCAATTTGTATAATGGTATTATACTACAAGCTCCTCGATGATTTAGTTATGCCTAAAAATGTCAACACGTACAAGGGCCTAGGTGACCCTCATTCACATGTATGGACATTCAAAGGCGCAATCAAAACATGCGCTTGGAATAGCCTAATAGCATGCCATATGTTCCAACAGAACCTCGCCGACTCAGCAGTGTCATGGTTTAAGGGTAAGGCAAAGAACAAAATCTTAGGTTGGACGGACCTGAAGAACAAGTTTGTCTCCAATTTCCAACCGATGAAAAACTATACAAGAAACTTTATTGACCTACAACTACTAAGGGGAAGCACCAACGAATCCTTCAAAACTTCATCGAGCTTTTCAAAACAGAAAGGATGAAGATTCCAGGCCATAGAGATCAACAACAGAAAGGATAAAAGGTCTGCCACCAAAAACATGGAAAGAATGCTTATAGTTGACACGTGAGAGAGAGAGAGAGAGAGAGAGAGAGAGAGACTCCACACCTGACCATCTCAAGGCAATCTAAATAGACATGGATCAATTTGTATAATGGTATTATACTACAAGCTCCTCGATGATTTAGTTATGCCAAAAAATGTCAACACATACAAGGGCCTAGGTGACCCTCATTCACATGTATGGACATTTAAAGGCGTAATCAAAACATGCGCTTGGAACAGCCTAATAGCATGCCATATGTTCCAACTGAACCTCGCCGACTCAGCAGTGTCATGGTTTAAGGTTAAGGCGAAGAACAACGTCTTAGGTTGGACGGACCTGAATTACAAGCTTGTCTCCAATTTCTAGCCGATGCGAAACTATACAAGAAACTTTATTAACCTACAACTACTAAGGGGAAGCACCAACGAATCCTTTAAAACTTCATCGAGATTTTCAAAACAGAAAGGATGAAGATTCCAGGCCCTAGAGATCAACAACAGAAATGATAAAAGGTCTGCCACCAAAAACTTGGAAAGATTGCTTATAGTTGACACGTGAGTGAGTGTGTGTGTGTGTGTGTGAGAGAGAGTGAGAGAGAGAGAGAGAGAGAGACACTCCACACCTGACCATCTCAAGGCAATCTTAATAGACATGGATCAATTTGTATAATGGTATTATACTACAAGCTCCTCGATGATTTAGTTATGCCTAAAATTGTCAACACGTACAAGGGCTTAGGTGACCCTCATTCACTTGTATGGACATTCAAAGGCGCAATCAAAACATGCGCTTGGAACAGCCTAATAGCATGCCATATGTTTCAATAGAACCTCGCCGACTCAGCAGTGTCATAGTTTAAGGGTCAGGCAAATAAAAACATCTTAGGTTGGACGGGCCTGAAGAACAAGTTTGTCTCCAATATCCAGCCGATGCGAAACTATACAAGAAACTTTATTGACCTACAACTACTAAGGGGAAGCACCAACGAATCCTTCAAAACTTCATCGAGCTTTTTAAAACAGAAAGGATGAAGATTCCAGGCAATAGAAATCAACAACCGAAAGGATAAAAGGTCTGCCACCAAAAACTTGGAAAGAATGCTTATTGTTGACACTTGAGTGTGAGAGAGAGAGAGATAGAGAGAGAGAGAGAGAGAGAGAGAGAGAGAGTCCACACCTGACCATCTCAAGGCAATCTCAATAGACATGGATCAATTTGTATAATGGTATTATACTACAAGCTCCTCGATGATTTAGTTATGCCTAAAAATGTCAACACGTATAAGGGCCTAGGTGACCCTCATTCACATGTACGGACATTCAAAGGCGCAATCAAAACATGCGCTTGGAACAGCCTAATAACATGCCATATGTTCCAACAGACCCTCGTCGACTCATCAGTGTCATGGTTTAAGTGTAAGGCAAAGAACAACATCTTAGGTTAGACGGACCTGAAGAACAAGTTTGTCTCCAATTTACAGCCGATGCGAAACTATACAAGAAACTTTATTGACCTACAACTACTAAGGGGAAGCACCAACGAATCCTTCAAAACTTCATCGAGCTTTTCAAAACAGAAAGGATGAAGATTCCAGGCCATAGAGATCAACAACAGAAAGGATAAAAGGTCTGCCACCAAAAACTTGGAAAGAATGCTTATAGTTGACACGTGAGAGAGAGAGAGAGAGAGAGAGAGAGAGAGACTCCACACCTGACCATCTCAAGGCAATCTCAATAGACATGGATCAATTTGTATAATGGTATTATACTACAAGCTCCTCGATGATTTAGTTATGCCTAAAAATGTCAACACGTACAAGGGCCTAGGTGACCCTCATTCACATGTATGGACATTCAAAGGCGCAATCAAAACATGCGCTTGGAACAGCCTAATAGCATGCCATATGTTCCAACAGACCCTCGCCGACTCAGCAGTGTCATGGTTTAAGTGTAAGGCAAAGAACAACATCTTAGGTTGGACGGACCTGAAGAACAAGTTTGTCTCCAATTTCCAGCCGATGCGAAACTATACAAGAAACTTTATTGACCTACAACTACTAAGGGGAAGCACCAACGAATCCTTCAAAACTTCATCGAGCTTTTCAAAACAGAAAGGATGAAGATTCCAGGCCATAGAGATCAACAACAGAAAGGATAAAAGGTCTGCCACCAAAAACTTGGAAAGAATGCTTATAGTTGACACGTGAGAGAGAGAGAGAGAGAGAGAGAGAGAGAGACTCCACACCTGACCATCTCAAGGCAATCTCAATAGACATGGATCAATTTGTATAATGGTATTATACTACAAGCTCCTCGATGATTTAGTTATGCCTAAAAATGTCAACACGTACAAGGGCCTAGGTGACCCTCATTCACATGTATGGACATTCAAAGGCGCAATCAAAACATGCGCTTGGAACAGCCTAATAGCATGCCATATGTTCTAACAGACCCTCGCCGACTCAGCAGTGTCATGGTTTAAGTGTAAGGCAAAGAACAACATCTTATAGGTTGGGACGACCTGAAGAAACTAGTTTTGTCTCCATATTTACAGCCGATGCCGAAAAAATATACAAGAAACTTTATTGATACAACTACTAAGGGGAAGCACCAATGAATCCTTCAAAACTTCATCGAGCTTTTCAAAACAGAAAGGATGAAGATTCCAGGCCATAGAGATCAACAACAGAAAGGATAAAAGGTCTGCCACCAAAAACTTGGAAAGAATGCTTATAGTTGACACGTGAGTGAGTAAGAGAGAGAGAGAGAGAGAGAGAGAGAGAGAGAGAGAGAGAGAGAGACTCCACACCTGACCATCTCAAGGCAATCTCAATAGACATGGATCAATTTGTATAATGGTATTATACTACAAGCTCCTCGATGATTTAGCTTATGCCCTCAAAAACATGTCAACACATAACAAGGGTCCTAGGTGACCTCATTCACATGTATGGACATTCAAAGGCGCAATCAAAACATGCGCTTGGAACAGCCTAATAGCATGCCATATGTTCCAACAGACCCTCGCCGACTCAGCAGTGTCATGGTTTAAGTGTAAGGCAAAGAACAACATCTTAGGTTGGACGGACCTGAAGAACAAGTTTGTCTCCAATCTCTAGCCGATGCGAAACTATACAACAAACTTTATTGACCTACAACTACTAAGGGGAAGCACCAACGAATCCTTTAAAACTTCATCGAGCTTTTCAAAACAGAAAGGATGAAGATTCCAGTCCATAGAGATCAACTACAGAAAGGATAAAAGGTCTGCCACTAAAAACTTGGAAAGAATGCTTATTGTTGACACGTGAGAGAGAGAGAGAGAGAGAATGAGACTCCACACCTGACCATCTCAAGGCAATCTCAATAGACATTCATCAATTTGTATAATGGTATTATACTACAAGCTCCTCGATGATTTTGTTATGCCTAAAAATGTCAACACGTACAAGGGCCTGGGTGACCATTCACATGTATGGACATTCGAAGGCGCAATCAAAACATGCGCTTGGAATAGCCTAATAGCATGCCATATGTTCCAACAGACCCTCGCCGACTCAGCAGTGTCATGGTTTAAGGGTAAGGCAAAGAACAACATCTTAGGTTGGACGGACCTGAAGAACAAGTTTGTCTCCAATTTCCAGCCGATGCAAAACTATACAAGAAACTTTATTGACCTACAACTACTAAGGGGAAGCACCAACGAATCCTTCAAAACTTCATCGAGCTTTTCAAAATAGAAAGGATGAAGATTCCAGGCCATAGAGATCAACAACAGAAAGGATAAAAGGTCTGCCACCAAAAACTTGGAAAGAATGCTTATAGTTGACACGTGAGTGAGTAAGAGAGAGAGAGAGAGAGAGAGAGAGAGAGAGAGAGACTCCACACCTGACCATCTCAAGGCAATCTCAATAGACATGGATCAATTTGTATAATGGTATTATACTACAAGCTCCTCGATGATTTAGTTATGCCTAAAAATGTCAACACGTACAAGGGCCTAGGTGACCCTCATTCACATGTATAGACATTTAAAGGCATAATCAAAACATGCACTTGGAACAGCCTAATAGCATGCCGTATGTTCCAACAGAACCTCGCCGACTCAGCAGTGTCATGGTTTAAGGTTAAGGCAAAGAACAACATCTTTGGTTGGACGGACCTGAAGTACAAGTTTGTCTCCAATTTCCAGCCGATGCGAAACTATACAAGAAACTTTATTAACCTACAACTACTAAGGGGAAGCACCAACGAATCCTTTAAAACTTCATCAAG